>JAUTDX010001238.1:0-68530 GCA_030844895.1 Ambrosia x helenae
GGTTGTATCGGTTCGGGTCGGAACGGGTTCGAGTCAAAATGGGTTTCGGGTCAGATCAGGTCCGGGTCAAAATGGGTTTCGGGTCGAGTCGGGCCGTATCCACGTACACACATACACATATACATATACAAGCGATTTTTTTCCTTTTTTGTATTTTACACTTTATCAATCAATAATAATAAAATAAAAAGTTACTTTTTATAATATAATCCTAACTTTAAATTAATATTATTAAAAAAATATTAGTTATAACACACAATAAATGATGTTTTAAAATATCTATCTATATAATAATTGAGGTTAACTTGGGTTGAATCAAGGCCTTAGAGAGTGTTTGAGGTATCCATATTAAATATGGAGCTCCAATATTGTATGATGTTATTAATTTTTAACTAATACTTACCAATATCTTGAAATCCACATACCACCCGATGTATTAGAATAAATTACTTTAAAACATTTTCGTTACAACTGTATGATAAATCATTGCCATAAATATATACTTTGGTCAAACGTTTTCAATGTCAATATAATTACCGAAAAATAAGTCAATCATCATTTATGTATTGATGATTTACTATTTTTGGTAATGATTTATATTTTTAAAATTATATTGTAAACATTTCATTTATAGTTCGCTTGTGAATACTATAAATCCTATTCGTGTAATATACTTTTTTTTTTTTGAAAGGCAAAAGACTTTATTACCAAACCCAAAGATTACAACATGTCTATACTAGCAAGTGCTAGATAGATAATTTACAACAAACCAAGCCTGACAATAAAATTAGACATTTAAATCAAAAGAAATCCATTTGTTCCAATCCTTGGGGATGTGCTTTCCTCTGTTTGTGATCCAATTATATGACACGATTGAATTTCTCCCAAGCTTTGTTCTAAACACGGCCTCTTTCCTGAAAATATCTTCTTGTTTCTAGTTGTCCAGATGACCCAAATAGACGATAAAATTACAGCTTTGATAATCTTGCGTCTGGTAGGTCCGATTCCGCTGATCTTGTGAGCCCTTAAAATGTCCCGGAATTCGAAGGTGAAGATTGGAGGGATACGACACCATTCACTGACCTTGCTCCAAAGTTGAGTAGCAAAATAACACGAAATGAACAAGTGCTCGGCTGTTTCTGTGCAGTCGTTGCAGAGGCTGCAGATGTCCGAAGAGCTGATGATTCTTCTACGTGTTAGTCCGTCCAGTGTTGGTATGCGTTCCTGCTCGCTTCTCCAGACTAGGAGGTTAACTTTCTTAGGCACCAGGCTGCACCATTCGAAGGGGTAAAATGGTACAGCAGAGGCGGAAAGCGAATGACGACATGAAGCGATTGAGAAGGCCCCATCTTTCTCGAGTTTCCAGTTCCAGCCATCCGAGTTGTCTGATAAGTTGCAGCTTTGTAGCATGATTATGCAATCGATTAGCTCCTGAGCTTCCAGTTCCTGCGAAGGTTCACGGCACCAATCCCAACCCAAAACCCAACTATTGCCCTGGTGTGAAAAACGGGCTGCCACGTTGCAGCTTTTGTTAGATTCTAATAAAAATAAATTTGGAAATGTGTACCTTAGTGGTTGTTCGCCGCACCAGCAATCTAACCAGAACCGGATCCCCGAGCCATTTCCCAACACACCCTTAAACAGATCATCAACCCGGATGTTAACGTCATCAAAGTCTTTACCAACCTTTATGATAGAATTCCAGACTCCGGCAATAGAGGTTTTAATAGGCAAGTATGACCAGGCGCGCGCATTGTGATGAATTGAGTCGATAACTCTTCGCCAAAGCCTCGTTGGTTCAGTTTTATAGCGCCACCACCATTTAAGTATTAAACTCATGTTCATGTGTTTCAAAGAACCCAACCCGATGCCCCCTTTATCCTTCGGATTGATTACTCTTTCCCAGGCGACCCAGGCCGTTTTGGTTTTTTCGTCATTCCCACCCCAAAAGAAACGCCTCCTCAATTTTTCAAGTTGATCAATGACAGCTTTCGGTGCTCGGAAAAGAGAGAAGTTGTATAACGGGAGACTGTCTAGGACGCTTTAAGAAGGACGACTCGGCTCCCATGGATAACGATTTTGCTTTCCATTTGGATAGTCGCCCGTTACAAACGTCTATAACTTCTTTCCAGTGGCGTGGCTGATTCATGTTGGCACCGATGTTTACTCCTAGGTACACACAAGGTAAGGCTCCCTGATTTACATGGATGGAGTTGGCAGCCTCCAGTAAAGAAACGCTATTAACCCCAACACCAAAAAGCTTCGTTTTGTGGTGGTTCATCCGTAACCCGGATATTAGATGGAAGCATCTAAAGATCCGGTTAATGTTGCCAATGTAGTGATTATCCCAATTCCCCAATAACATAACATCGTCAGCGTACATGAGGTGGGAAAGGGATAGATCGGATGAGGGCAGTTTAATACCTTCAATGACACCCCAGGGCTTCGGCCTTTTCTAATAGACAAGAGAGGGCTTCCATAGCTAAAATGAAAATGAAGGGGGAGAGCGGGTCACCTTGTCGGACACCCCGATAGCATTGAAACTCCCATGAAGGAGAGCTATTAATGAGAATGGACGCTCGAGGCGAATGAAGTATGCCCCGGATCCACATCCTCCACCTATCCTTGAAACCCATTTGTTGAAGTACTGAGTCGATGAAATTCCAATTAATGCTATCGAAGGCCTTTTCAAGATCCACTTTGAGCAGGAAAAATAGGCTTTTTGTATTTTTTGGCCCAGGCGATGATTTCATTTAGGATCAAGGGACCATCGAGGATGTTCCTGCATGAAAGAAATCCGGACTGGAATTCGGAAATGAGGCAGTCCATTACCGTTTTTATCCTATTTGCCAAGACCTTTGAGATGATTTTCGAGATGCATCCTATTAGACTGATGGGTCTGTACTCGCTAAGTGACACCGGGTCGATGTTCTTAGGAATAAGAACTATGAAGGAGGATGCACAGCCCCGATTAATGGTTCCATTTTCATAGAATTCTGCCATAACCCAGATGATATCATCCTTGAGAAGGTCCCAAAAATGTTTGAGAAAGGCGAAGTTGAAGCCGTCCGGGCCCGGCGCCTTGTCACTACCACAATCCCAAACCGCTTGCTTGACTTCTTGAGGTGAAAACGGGTCCACCAGCTTGTTTGCGATCTGGTCTGGGAGTTTTTTAATGTTTGGGCACGTAAAGGATGGTCGTTGCTGCATCGTTCAGCGAATTTAGTGGCAAAAAATTTTCGGGCTTCCCTTTTCATATTGTCCGATTATTACACCATTCCCCGTTGACCATAAAGCCACTAATGCGCTTGCTGTTGTTATTAAAATTGACCATCCCGTGAAAGAAGCTAGTGTTCTCGTCCCCTTCAATCGCCCACTTCATACGTGAACGCTGCATTAAATCACATGCCATTTCTGATTTCAAAGCTTCCCGGTCCTTCTTGGCGTCTGCCATTTGGTGGATTCTTCGTCGGTTAATGGACGTGTCTCGAGTAGGCTATCCAAAGAATCAATAGTCTGCTCCAGTTCCTTTTCTCTAGAGATTCTCCTTTCTTTTTCGGTTGTGAGCCAGGCCCGAATGGCCTCCTTGATGGACTTAAGTTTGCTTGCTAAAATGATGTCGGCGCTGCCCTGAAAACGTAGTGCCTTCAACAGCCCCTTTAACCCACGTCTTCAAAGCCGGGTTAAGACAACCATGTGTTGAAAAAATGGAATGGCGAGGGACCGTAGTTGATCGAGTCTGTTGAAAGAACGAGTGGGCTGTGATCCGAGTCCCTACGCGGTAGTGCTAGAAGCGTGAGTCAGGCCACTTATCCCAGAAGCTGTGATTAACCAATACCCTCGATTTTGCTTAGTTTGGTACCCCCATCTGAGATTCTTGTGAATTTCCTTCCACCCATCGGGTATTCGAGCAACCCGTTGTCTACAATGAATTGGTTAAAAGCGTCCGCACATGATGGATTGAAAGTGGTGTTCATTCTTTCTTCAGCGACCCTTACTGCGTTAAAGTCGCCCATAAGAATCCAAGTCCCACCCATATTATCCATGTGTTCCGAGATTAAATCCCACAGAATTTTCTTGGCAGGGACGCCTTGAGGGCATAAACATTGGCTATGTGGACCGGTTCATTAGATTGCAAGAGAGTCCCAGAAAGAATTAGTACCGACCTGTGTTGGATGGCTTGTGAACATTTGAAAGTTCTAGGGTCCCATATGCAAAGAAGACCCCCAGAAGTTCCTTCCGCATTGACCCATTCCGTTGCCATGGGGCGCCTACCCCAAATCTTGTGTGCCTGAATTTTAGACCCATCGGATCTCATCGTTTCCTGTATTGCAAGAAAATTAACCTTCTGACTTCTAATCAGTTCACCTGTGGAGAGCATTTTGGGATCCTCTCCAATCCCACATATATTGTATGTCATAAAAATCATTGGGCAACAACATTGTCTCCTTCCTCCCGGATGTTACTTTCCAACTGTTCTTCGAACCCCATTCAGGTTGATGCCAATTGCTTCACCAAGAATGGTTGTAGCAACCGCTTCCTGATGGACCTGGTCTGGTTGGGTGATAATGGGTGGAACGGTTAGGGATTGGGGGGCAGTGGGGGGTGGGGTGAGGTGTGGGGGAGGAGCGGTGGGTAAGGTGGCAGAGAAGGAAAAGGAAAGGTTAGGGTCAGAGGGGGAAGGGGTGCAGGAGGGGTGTAAGGAGACCGGAGGGGGAGGAGGGGGTGGCAGGGGGCGGATCTGGCAGGTGTACCGATAAGAAAGTTAAGGTTGTCAAGGTGGGTGATAGGGGTAAGAGGTGGAGGTGGGTCTTGATTGGGAAAGGCTTGGAGAAACAGGTCCACGGTTTGAAAAGAGGGCCCAGGGGACGGTAGTGGGTCAGCATTTGAGTCCAGCCTGGTCTCTTCCTTGAGACAGGCCCACAATTGCTCGTAAAAACCGGCCCAATAGGATGGTGAACAGGAGGTGGGGTAGTGACAGTGTTCAAGGTTGAGTCTGAGGAATCAAAATTGTTTTCGAGGGACCCACTCGTATTTAATACCTTGGATAAAACATTCCCATGCACGTAATCATTATCTTGGTTATTGTGAATTGCATTAATGTTGTTGGTTTTTTCATGCATTAACTCATCCGAGTGCACCAAGCCCGAGTGACTCTTCGCCTGTCCTTCATTCTCTTTCTGACCGTTCGTTTCTTCAACTGGATTTTTACCGGAGACAGCTTCCGGCGCCATTTCCGGCTCCACCGTGTTGTAAGAATTCTCATGCTCCAGGTGGATGGTTTGCAACTGATCATTAGGGATTTCCCCTTCTCAACCTCAACGTCATTCATATCAATTTCCATTGTGTTGTTAGTTTGAAGGGTAAGTTTACCGGTGTCGACGTTGGTTGTCATGACCCATGACTTGGATGTTTCGCCTTTAGCTAAGGTGAAGTCAGGGCTCCAATTCTCCTCAACTTCAACGACCCAAACCCGGAATGATTGATCGTGACACTTCACCGTGAACTGACCCTCTATCTTGTTACCATGATTCACCAGCAACCCAACCTGCTCGGAAGCAAGGTTACCGTCCATAACCGAAGCTACCGATTCATGGACGACTTTACCAAACCTTTCACCAATGGTGGTGAAAACTCTGCCGTCCCAGTAGTGGATAGGTACCCCCATGATTTTGATCCAGGCTATACGCTCAAATGGAAGTGTTTGGTTCGACCATTCCACGAGGGAGGTGAACCATTTTGACCATGTCTCCTTTTTATCCGAAAGGAAGGATCTAGCCAAGTTGACGTTCAGGAAGGTAAGAAGGACATTCATTCCTCCAACATATCTCAAGGTGACTCGGTCCGTGTCCGCTTGAGATAGGAACTCTTCCATGCATGCAAGTCTATTCAAATCAATGGCTTTCCCAATCAAGGAGCATTTTGACCAGGAAAGAGCTTCAAGAGGGGGTCTGTTTGGGATATGGATCTCAATGACATTTTCGACATTGTCTCTAACACCTGTGGTTATCTCCCGGTATGATAGGTCACCCAAGGGTCTCCAGGTTTTTGTTGGGGGGTGGTTGGAGGTTTGTGGTGGTGGGGGAGGGGGGGGTGGTGGTGGTCGGTGTGGGGGTGGAGGTGGAGGATGGGGGAGACGAACAGTCCTCCGGTGGGTGTGGTTGGGCGGTGGAGGGAGTCTATCATACTTACCAAACTTTGCAATATTAACAACTGTGCGATTGGATCCGATGGATACTTGGCTGAGGGTTTTGGCAGCTTCCGACCCATCCCCGATATCGTCAAACCTGATGAATGCAAAATACCGGCCAAGTTTGTCTCTCCTCCCAGGTAAATAAGCGTCGACCATGTTGCCATGGTGTTTGAAGTTCTTCCATAGGTCTTCAAGTGTGCACCAGCTGGGGAGATTCGTGACAAAGAAGGTCGTTGATCTGTCGTCTTTGGTGTGTTGCGGCTGCAAAGGGAAAGGCTCTGGTCTTCTTCGCCGGCGAGGGAACTCCCACCCTTCCTCTCTCTTCTCTCTCTCTCGCTCTCTCTCTCTCTCTCTCATTTAGGTTTCAAGGTGGATTGATGGTTTAAAGTGGATTACGTTACATTGTCTATTTTCTCATTTCATAATGCCAAGTTAAAACTTAAAAGAAGTGTCTTATTCGTGTAATATACTTGCAAAAGAAGCCAGAGCCAAGATTATGAAGAGCCAATATTATGAAGAGTGCTGAAAATGAGGACATGGGTAAATGTAAGGGTAACAGAAATAGTTCTAGAGGCACACACACCGACGTTAAATTGGGTTTGTCTAATAATTTATGTTCAAGTAACAATTATCTGTATCATCAAGGTTATACAACAAGTGGTTAGTTTTATTTAATGGGTTTTGTTGGTTGATTATTATTGTTGTGATATGAAGTGTTTGTGTTGTAGGTGGGGTTATGGGTGTTACTGGGAAAGTGCTTTTTACTGCTACTCAGTGGGAAGAACTTAAGAGACAGAAGAAGATCTATATGTATATTATGGCTTCTGTTCTTGTGCCTACTCACCTTATTTCACCTTTATCCAATAGTACTTTCTTATCTTTTAATATCTTTCATGCTATTTCATATGCATTTGTTTAATATCTTTGATAAAATCTTTTATTATGTTTATGATAGATATGAACCAGTCAATGGGCCATCTTTGGATAATTGCTTTATATCCACAGTAAGCTTTTAGAGACCTATATTTATTTTGAAGAATCATTCCTAAATTGCTATTTGTGATATATTTTATGAAACATAGTAAACTTTCTGGATTATATTGTTGATAATTGTGTTTATTTACATATGTTCCTGTTATGGTTATTTGATTACATGATTATATATTTATGTTTATGATTTGACATAAACTGGTGATTGTTATCAAGGTTTCATGCCATGATCTGTTTGTTATTCCATTGATGCTTCTTGGGTAGTCTTAATATGTGGGTATGCGTGGTTCTATGAGCGCTTTGATATTGGCTGCCTTTATCTCAAACGGGTCAAATAGGTTTGTATTATTGAAACAAAGATGAATATGAAGGCTTTACTTTAAGAATTATGCACAGAAAAAACAGGTTTGTGTTCAAGATTGTTTTTATGATGTATAGATGTACCAAATCTATGGGATATGAGAACAATTAGAGTGTAAACACAATATACAAAAGCCGAAAAGGTACTAGCTTCATTTCTACTCATATTCGTGCCTTATTTGTTCTTCATGGTTGTAATAACCTTACTTATTGAAACAACCTGCTTCAAGCAAGGTGAAAGTTAGGTGAAGGGGGAGGGCAATAGTGTTAGTGCCAGTGGCGGCTTGGTGGATGGTGTTGTATGGTGGCGGGTGCCGTGATCTGTGATTTGAATTGTGGTTTGCTTGACATATTTTGGTGCATATTGGATAGCTTCTTATCTATCTATATAATAATTGAGGTTAACTTGGGTTGAATGGAGCCTTCCTAAAGTGTCCACCTAGGATCCAACAAAAATATGGAGCTCCTATATTGACCCATCTACCATCCTATAGTTACCATATAAAATCCCTTTATTCTTTTTTTTTCCAAAGCATCGCTAGAGAGGGCTTCTTCCTCATCTGGATTTTGCCCACCGCGCATCCTTAGGGTTATGAAAGAGATAATTGTAAGTTATTTTAATCTCTATTTCGGATTCATCGTCATATGTCTAGGTGATTTCTTTTCTTTCAGATCCATCATCGGATCTGTTGGTATTCCGATTTCTTTTCTTTCAGAACTGTTGTATAATTGAACTCATAACATGCTTTCTTTTCTTTCAGATCTGTTTTATAATCGAACTCATAATACGCTATCTTTTTTGACAGATCTGCTGTATAATTTGCCATATGTTAATTATTTACTTTTTATCCTATGTTTTTCAATTACCTATTCCGATAGGATTTATAATATGCATATTAATAGTGTATGGGATTCATCTTCCATATAGCCTACATACCTCCGATAGTTGAATCCCATACACTATCGGGAAACCAGTCGAAAACATAAGATGCATATGTTGAATCTGTTTCAGATTTTAATATGAAATCAGTTGAATTGGAAAGATAAGATGCATATGTTGAATCTGTTAAATCATATTTTTTACTATAAAGTATTTGATTGGTTACGGTTCATAGTAAAATGAATTAAATGGTTGTGTTTGCATGAATTGAATATGTTAATCATTTTACTTTGATACTGTTTAAATGTTGAATCTATTGTAAATGAATTGAATGGTTGTGTTTCCATGAATTGATTCTGTTAATCATTTTACACTACAATACATGTCATATATAACGGATGTTTTTATGTCTTACTTATAATACGGGTTTTTATACACTAACAGAAACGCTATCATGTCTTATCACAAAGGACCTTAGTTCTTCAATGTTTTGCAGGTCCCTTCTTCGACAGTGTTAGTACGTTCGCTATTGCTATCTTCATTTGCCTATTTATTTTAAACTGTTGATCCTTGATTTTTACTACTATTATTTACATATCTTTCTAGACACTGCCGTTGGTTATGAACAGGTTTATTTTGTCTAAAAATGTACACAACAGTTTTGTTTCAATAACGACAACTCAAGGTCAATCTTGGTTGGTCCACTTAGAGTTGATTGAAGGTGTTTTTTGTTTTACTGATGGATGGTGTAAAGCTGTTCATGAGTTGTCTTTTCCCATCTTCTATGTTATTTTCAACTACGTTAGACCAAAGAATTTCATGATGAAGCATTACAATCATTCCCCATTTCTTCAGCTAGATGTCTTATTTTGCATGATTATCGAACATGAATTAACAACACCTATGTACTTTGCATCATTTTTAATGTATTTGTGATTACTTTGTAGATAAATCCTAATATATGATTGCTGAGTTAGCCAACATAAATGAATCAATAAAAATGAAGGAAATTTATGAATGGATACACTTGGACTTTGCCGGTTCGTATAGAAATTGCTTCTCAAGTTGCCAGATTTGTTATTCGCATATATGTTTTTAATTTTTTTATGTTTTAATTAGTTAAAACAAACTAACTTATTGTTTACATAATTTATTTTGTTAAGGTTTATTGTTGTTGGATGGCCTGATTTACTTCAATCAGAGGATATTTCCATTGGCGATTCTTGTGTGTTTAAATGGTGTTCAAACCAACGTAAGATGTTAGTTTGCAAGGTTTCACCATAAGAGGTAATTGATTTGAAATTTAAATAATATTCAAATGTTACCTTATCAGGATCAGTTATATGCAAGTTTTATTTTATTTTATCAAACTGTTGTTATTTGATATTTGCAATCATCTATATCCATCCTTTAGTTATAAAAGTTATAAATTTATCACATATACAAAAAAGTTTTAAAATAGGCGGTATTCTTATTCTTGAGTTTAAAAGTTGCAACGAATCACATTTGGTAGTATTCTTATTCTTGAGTTTAGGCAATTGACCCGTTAGAGATATAAGTATAACCTTACATGGTTGTTTTGAGTTTTAACCCAAACACATAGTGTCCTAAAAAAAATATAAGTGTGTTTAATGTTAGTTCTTTTTATTGTTGACTTTTCATGGGAGGTCAAACACTATTAATAGATTCTAAAACATATTATTTGCTATGATCCAGCTTCATATGCCCATGGGATCCTCTTTAGTTTATCATCATTTAGAGTCAAGGTTTGACTTTTGGAAGTCAAACTTAACCGGCCATAATCAGTTGTGTTCTCTTGGCATTTTAGAGCATGTTTTGATAGGCCTTTTTGTGCATCACAAGTAATGATTCATTAGCCCTTTTGTGCACACAAATTACATTTTATTGGTTGCAATAGGTGGTTGGTAATGAATACTTGGCCTGTGCTTTCATGTGTGTTATGTTATTGCTGATATGATCTATTTTCTTAACACAACAGTTTATATACATTAAAATACACTTTGGGTGAATTTTCGACCCATTTCTTTTTAACCAAATTTTCTTCTTCTAATTTTTTTTTTGTAAATATTACCTGTTAAGTGATGAAAACATATTCTGCCCAAAAATTGCCACCTATCATGTTGTCAATGACTCAATGATATCGGACACAAACAAATGTAACCTTAAGCTCGCTAAATATTATGCAACAGAACATGCACATTGTCTTTCTGCTTGGTACTTTTGATAGTATAAACGATTATGTTGATAAGTTATATCTTAATCTTTATCACAGGGTTGGAATTTTCCGAAAGATACTAGAAACGCTTTGGTCCTCTACGCTATTTTGTTGCTGGTGTTTTCAAATTCTTATGCTTACCAAAATACAACTATGAACTGGAATATTTACCAGCTTCCAAAGGGAGAAACGATTTAGAAAGACGAGCTTTAGCGGACAAAGATGTAGTTGATATGTCGAATCTGTACCAGAAGTTATTCATCCTCAGTTACCACTTTCATCAACTCCAAATTGGCCAGGAACACGCTCAAAGTCGAGGGCTAATAAAGGGTGGAGTAGGCTGACATCATCACATGCCCCCTTGTGATTTGATCTATGTAAAATTGTAAATTAACTGATTATATGTTTTAATTGTTATCAGGAGTCAGATTTGTAATGGGGAGTGGAGACCAAAGCTGATCTGTTACATCTAAAGCTAATTTGTACTAGGTTCCTTTAAGACTGAAAAGTCAAGAACAGCAAAATGTGAATTGCTGTAAGTGTTTTAATATGAACCCCTATTATTATGTTTTGTTGTTACATATTTAATCAGCCAAATCAAATTGTGGCCTTTCGAGCAGACTATTGACCAGCCAATGGATGAAGAAGCTGGTAGGCTTAAAAGTATGTATAGAGAAAAGGTAACCTTTTGTTTTTTTAAGTGAACACATTGAATTTCATAGTTATTTAAAGAAAGGAATTTGTTCATCAGATGCAATATGTGTGTGTGTGTGTTTATCAGATGCATGTTTTGGCAAATACACATGGTAGAGTTTGTAAATTCATCTTTTTTATGTTTGTCCATTTATGAGGTATGATAGTGAATTGATTTTGATTCAGAAATGCATCTGAAAGTCTACTAAAGTAACAAACTGAATTCTTACCGAGTGAATGTGTGAATTCAAATTCGAATATTGGTTGTAGAAACTTTGAGTCAGCAGTGGTTTGCTTCCATTGCTGCCACTACTATTGAGTCAACAGTCGTTTGCTTCTTCTCTTCCACTGCTGTTGAGTCAGCAGTGGTTTCGTTCAAATTCCCTTCCACTGCTGCCACTGCTGTTGAGTCAGCAGTGGTTTGAGTCAAACTTTTTAGAAACTTAGTTATTTGCTTACCATTACTATATATATTTTTTTTGTTTCGTTTTAGTTTTTATTGACATCATCAAAGGCGGTTTCCATTTCGTATTCAAAATCAACAGCATTTGATTTCTTCGACACAGGGACTTCATTATTATTATTATTAGATTGTATATGATTAGGGTTTTAAGCCTGAAGACTAGGCAGGAATGAAGGCGATTTGTGTATTTTGTTGTTTCAGGTTGATCGAACGAAAACGAAACATTGAACTTCAAACTTATTGCTTGATAATTATTTATTTATTTAACAAGCTAAACCTCTATTTCAGATCTGGTGGCGGGATAGTATGTTTCAGACAACAATGGTGCTGGGCTGCTGGCCATTTTAGATTAAAAGAGCTGTTTTGATGTTTTTGTAAGTTCATTTAATTATTTAAGTTTTGATGAAATATATGTAAGTTTCATGTGGTAGATGATTTAGTTCAAAAGGTAGTTACGCATAATGTTATGAGTATTTAATATGATTAATTTGGTGAAAAAAGGTTTAGGGAAAAGTGAATTTGACATTTTTGATTTGTTTTAGTGATTCTTAAGGCTAAAAAGGTGTTTTCTTGATAATTTTGTAGCCTTTGTGTATCGTTTAGTTGTAGAGTTGCCTTTTTTGTATTGCTTAGTGTTCTTGCTTGCCTTTTTTGTATTGTTTAGTGTTCTTGCTTTTGAAGCAGGTTATAGGGTTTATTATTTGGTTTTGCATATAGGAAAAGTTTGATTTTCTGAGAATTGTTGCAGCGTAACTCGGAAATGAAAAGCCATTGTGATGAAACGAGCTATTCTGGACCCTTCAGCCTATGCATCTGATTCGATTGGTAGTCAAAAATCATTTCAGCCTATCAGTCATTCATCTATGCTTCAGTTGTCAACATGCTGCTACAATATATCTTGGTTTGTATCTCACTTATGGCATTAATAGTTATATACAGTTATAGTTTATTGATATTTTTATTAGAAAAAATTCACAGCTATGTAAAATCAAATGTAGTTATACACTTATACTCAAAATTTATGCAGTAATTTTTTTTTACTTCTAGCATTACAGCACATATATTCATATTCAGTGGAGTTAACTTGGTATGATTACCTGGTGCAGATTTGAAGGTGCATACCTGGTGCAGGAACGATTGCTGGCGGTGATGGGGTCTTGCAGACTGTTATTATGCAGTTCTTGCGAATTGCTTTTGTGAAGGCTGGTGATATAACAAGCAAAATAAAGAACGCCGTGAGTCTCTTTAAGTTCAATATAGCTTTGAATATTTTTGTAATCGTGAGATAGTTACTATTTAGGCATGGTGTCTTACTTTTTTTATCCATATAATCAATTAATTCAATCATATTATTTTGTTTAAGTGCAGATTCCGTGATACAAATGGCAAGACCAATGAAAATTCATTTGAATGACTTGATCTTGGGGCAAAATTGCAGTTTGAGGAGGAGGAACATGAGTTAGAGAGTAGTATCTTAGTGATGGTACCTATTGGTACCAGTTGGCAGCTAAAGATAGGGAAATAGCAACCATTTCCAGCTAAGGATGGGTTAAGTGTTTGTATGAATGCTCATAGGCAGATCTTGGTGAGTCATAGTCGGTTTTTTTGCGGTTAAGTTGTCGGATTTTAGGTTGAAATGTGGGTCAATTGGCACTAATCTAAATAATTTAGCTTATTCATTTCCTACAAATAAAGACAATTGAGCTTATCCATTTGCTACATATAAGACAGTTTGTTGCCAATTGGCACTAATCTGAACAATTAAAATATAGTGATAGTGGCTCATTGACTAGCCACCACTCATTAAGTTTAACCAATTTCTTGGTATGATAACAATGTTTAGATGATGTTTTCTTTCTTTTAAATAATGAACTATGTTTTAATGTTAAAATTTACATTTTTGCTTGCAGTGTATGGGTTTCACCACAAATAAGATCAGGTCACTTGTCAAGAAATGACAGTCTTTGATCAAAGGCTCAAAGCTCAGGTCGCTCGCGAAGAAATGGCAGTCTTTGGCTCAAATTGTGCCCTGTGTATATCAATGGCTATTGTTGTTTAAGAACTCTAAGCATATTGCTTGCCTAAATCAGCTTTTCCAGGTGATTAATCGAATTGATGCATATATTTCTACATATCCAGCTTGAATAAGAAGTGTCTATAATATAATTTTGTCATGTACCTTAATGCATTTAAAAAAATCATTAAAAAATGAACAAAATTTTATATCAACCTTGAAGTCAAATCAGTGGTACCAGCAGATCGGCTTATTGTTGGTAATACGCATTAAACCAGATAACTTCCATCTTGAACATAATTACACCCAAATCCCATTTTCTTACCAATTTATTTTTTCACTCATAATTCGTAAATTACCACTATAATAACAATTTGATCATATTTATTGTTATAAAAAAACGTGGTCAAAGTTTGTCATATTTTAGTGTTTTGCCAGGTGCGCCTCCAATGCTCACATGGCAAAAACACTCAAATCCAAAAATCTCGCAAAACATTATATTTCAAAAACCATAGAAACCAAAATATAAAATTTTGTACTTTGGCATGCCAGCATTCGATCTCATGTTGCAACTCATGTTGCCACCAAGTCAACATTTTTTGTGAATACTTCAAACAATCCAAATATAACAATACAAACAAAGATTAAAAAATAAAATAAACATGATGAGCGGCATCTCACTAAAATTGTTGATAACAAAAAGATGGATTTTTCTAGAGACTACCAAATTGGCGTATCATGTGGGTTGACAGATTGGGTACCAAGTCAAAACGAGCTTGGTTAGCTTGGATCAAAACAGTTTTCGTTCAAAACTTTAAATAATTTGTGTGCCAACTAAGATTACAAAAGGTGTATTCTTTTCAGTAATAATCTATCTTTATTAACATATTGGTTTAGTTAAATTAACTTGGTGGTTTACAGTTTTAGTGGCAGCTGCAAGAGCCTATCGTGAGACGGAGTGGCTCAGCGAAACGGGAGGAGGTATGCCTAAAGCGTGTGGGAAACGAGTCACCTTAGTGCTGATGCTACTGCTGATTTAACAGGCAGCTGCTGCTGTAATGTGCAGCAGATCTTTCACTTTAGTTTGTTGAAAAATTATCTACAGGCTTTTATAACCGATTTTTCACTAAACATTGAAATAACAAATGTTTTATGTCTTTTTGTAACTCTGGCCAATTTTTATACATTATTTTAGAACGGCTAACTAACGCGCCACGAAACTTAATCCTTATCTACATTGATAAAAGTTTCGTGATGAAAGCCGAAAGACGGTTAGCCGACTGGTTGAAATGGAATCAACTTATCTAACAGTAGATTTTTTCCGTTAGATTCATCAGTCTGACAGAAATCCCAGAGACATCATGTCTGATAAGAATTACAAAGACGATAAGCATTCTAGGGATCATAGGCATTCAAACAGATCAGCCGCAACACCAGATTGTTATGATGAATATCATTTCAAGAACATCGGTAAACACATTGCCTATTGCCTCTTTTTCTTTTTTTGATGATGCTAAAGGTGGGAAGACAGGCGGGTTGGGTAACGACTCAAAGAGGGTTTGTGTTGACAAGGGCCGGGTTGTGTTGAGTGTTGACCATGAGAACTAATAGTTACATTTTGGAAACAAAATCTGTCATATTGATGTTTAGACTTGATCCATTGTGATATATATCATGCATTTTGAGTGCCATATTTAGCAAGTGCCAAGTGCTACATCTTATTAATTGATCTGCTTTCTGAATGTATTATGTGATTGTGATCAGGGTCGAACGTCTCTGCTTACATTGGTATGGTTTCCGATACTCTGAGGAACACGATACCAAAGGTTGTCGTTTATTGTCAAGTCCGAGAAGCAAGGAGATCATTGCTGAATCTATATGCACAAATTGGTAGAAAGAGGTTTATTCAATTACTTATATATTCCATTATTTGAATTTTCATGAAAAAAGGTCGGCTGCGAAGATGACAGAGTTTAGAAAACGTCTCAACTTTAAAGCTACACCAATGCCTTCATTACACAGAGAATCTGCTCGATCTTCGGATCAAATCAAGGTATTTAAGTTATAGTTAATAGCCTTTCATTTCTTTGAAAAACTAATCTAATTTTCTTAAGCCTGGAAAAATGGATGGGTCGTATAATGGGTCAACTTGGTACGGATCACAATAGGTTATGGTAAAAATGTGCTGGTTAAAAAGGTATCATATTAATCCTTGCTATCTATGGATGTTCGCAAACTGTTGAAATCGAACCAACCGTTCAAATTGACAAAAGTCGGCCGGTTTGGCATATATACATTCCAGTTCATGATTTGGTTTCAAAGGTTTGACGGTTATTAGTTTGAAATCTGGAATCAGCCATGTAAAATTGGTGTTTTTGAATTTATTTCAAGAATAAAATTTATGCATATTAGTCATGAATAACTTTTATATTTCTTAAAACAAAACAAAATTTTATGATTTAGTAATTATTTTTTTAGTCTAAGCCGTCAACCTTTTCGGTCAGGTTTTTCTTTTTCAAAACTTTAGTTAGCGGTTAGACTCAGTTTTTTGTTACAACCAACTGATGTGGATAGTGAACGCGCCCCTATTGCTGACTGGTTTTTGCAGTAGATGCAAGTATACGTGATCGGTTTGGCTTTGTTCCAGATCTCACTCACTACCTCTATACCAAAATGCTCTGGTATATTGAAGGTTATGTTCAAAAGGTATGGTTTTGTCAAATAGTTATTCACAGTTTATCTATGTAGGCTTAAAATCTTAGCTCTTATGGCATTTGTGTAGGTCAACCATGGGAATGCTCCACAAGTTGTTGAAACTTTTAGATGACGAGTGCCCTGGAGATTTCATCAAAGGTTTGATTTTATCAGTTCATTCTCTGCTTCCAGTTGAGCCGCTTGTAGATGAGTGTGAAAAGAGGTTAGTTTTTCTCAGTTTGTCTGGTTAAACATTATTTTCTCATAATTGGAAAGTTCTGCATATTTACTTTTTTTTATTATTGTTGGGTTATTAACTCAGTTTTTGGAGCATTTGGTGAGCGAAGGAAGCCAAGATGTACATGTTGATAATGGGTTTGCAATGTTGTTCTTTCAATGTTCTACACCAATTATATGTATGTAACAATGAAATGAATTGTGTTTTATTTTTCGTTTAATGAGTACACAAACAAAAGTTAGATATGTAATATTTTGCTTTATGTTATATTTTAAAGTATTAATTCACGCCGATAAAGTTATTTCATTTACATCTTTTGTCACTATGCATTTTATCTTTTATCCCCTTTTGATAAGAAAATTTCTTTTAAATTTAAAAGAAGACAGTCCCCACTTGCTATGTCTTTCGCAGTGATAATAAACAAGAGTCAATGACAATCCTTATCTAGAATTGGGTTGTATTTGAAGGATCCTGTTTTTTACATGGGCAGTTGTATGTTGCGCTATCAAGGGTCAAAAGTCGAGATGGACTGAAGATACTAATACTAGACCAAGGTGGCAACCTTACGAACAAAACATCAAACGTTGTGTACAAAAAAATATTTGAAGCTTTATGAACAACTTTATAAGATTTTGATTTCTCTGTTTTTTTATTTAATGTTTATTAATGTTGCTTTAAAAGTTTTAACAATGAAATTTGTTTTTTATTATTATTTTCAATGTTTATCAAAACTATATTTAATCACTTTGAATGTTCATGTTTATAATAAATCCATTAGAATAATATAGTATTATTCATTTGATTCCATTCTTTGTTTATTTTTTTTTTTGTCAAATTAAACTTTACTTAGTCGATATATCCATTAATTCTTTACATTAAACTGTTAGATGACATTTTGCATTTAACATCAAAATTCATATATAGTGCATTATTAAACATTTAGTAACCAAAACAAATTGCATTACAATTCTTATTTTTCTAATTTTTTTCATTTTACTTTCTGATGAACCGTGGGTCCCCACGGGACTCTAACCTAGTAAAATTTAATCTATAGATTAAATTTTTGTTTCATTGTTAGTAATGGTAAATTGCATTAAGTAATAATTTACTTTTAGAGTAAACAATGCATTAAGAAGTACATTTTAGGTAATTTGACAAGTTTGACAAATTCCCTTTTTACCTAAAACTTTTTTTTTCTTGAAAAAAAATTCCAGATGAATGTTGTTTTCTTGACCAGCTTTGACACCCTTAAAGTTTATTCATGTTTGTTTCTGTTTTGTTATGTTCTTGGAAATAGGACAAGTGGAGAAATGACATCTCTTCTTGGGAAAATTGTACTTCTGGTGAAGATGTTTGTCCTGACCCGTAAGTGTAATTTCAAAAATATTGTTTGTTTCAATTTCAAAAATATTGTTTGTTTCAATTTCAAAAATATTGTTTTCTTATCTATGCATGTATGACTATATCAAAATGAGGATTGCCACCCATATCTGTATCAATTTTTATCATTGTATTTAAATTGAATTGGGCCTGTTCATCTTGCAACCTATATACTCTATTCGTTTCATCTTTGAATGATATAATTGGTTAAGTTTTTTGTATTATTTTATTCTGCAATCCAGCTTTCTGGTACCTACACAAACTGTGTGGTCAACATGTGTTATGCATAGGATATTTTTTTAATATTTTATATGAAGCATCCATAATGAGGTTAGTAATATAGAGCTAATATGCACATTAAAACTACAATCAAAATTCAGAAATGCATATACAGGAAAGGGACTTTCGGAAAAATTCATAGGCAATTAGATTATTTAGTGTGTGTGCGCATATAATGTATATATGTGTGGCCCACGGGGGGCAAAAGTAAAGTTGCACTAGTTTTAACGTTATTTTACTAATTTCGTGAAAATAACGTTAAAAACGACGGACGGTTAATCATGCATCATGTGGTGGCGTTGATAGCCAAAAGACAAAGGGGTACATTCACCGATGGGGTTTGTCCCGATTGCTAAGTGTTCTGTGCCTTATGTCCAAGGCTTGATACCAAACCACATCGAGCCGGGGGTCTCATTGGAAAGCAGCCTCTCTATTCTTAGGGATAGAGGTAAGGCTGTCTACATCTTACCCTCCTCAGACCCTACCTTAGCTTTGCTATAGGTGGGATTAACTGAGTATGATGATGATGATGATGATGATGAGTGTGTGTGATAGTAGTTGCTAAGATGACCATTAGCTTTTATATTATGGATATATAGGAAAGGGACTTTCGGATAAATTAAGTGAAGGGTCTAATGCTGTGAATGATAAGAATGGGACATGAAGTTCATTTGCAACATTTGAAAATACATGAGCCATGACAGAACTAAGTGGACCTATAACAGCACAATATAAGCCTCCATGTACTTCAATGCTGTAAGAAAAAAAAAACTAATGATTAAACAAATAAAGCGCTAAATATATTTCAAGTCTTCATAAAGTATCTTAAAGGTGCTTAAATGTACGTACGTTTTAAATTTATAGGATTAAATTTCAAGCCCATGTTGGACCCAGGCTCGATCAATATGGACCCATATGTTTTAGGCGAATTGCGCTTTGATCTAACCCATTCCTGTATAAAGGTGGGAATGAAGACAACAGTTTATTCTGATGTTATGACCAACAACCGATCTACGAATGTCGCCAAACTTAGCCCATAACAAGAGGCATGGGCTGAATGAGAGGAATATTAAATAGTAATCTAGAATCTTTTTTTATGATTTAACAGTAAACAGAATGTAAGAAGGTCAAGTAAACTAAAGATTATGTGCGGATTATGAATGTAAGAAGATCAACTAAACTAATGATTATGTACGGATTATAAATCAAAGACACTCTGGTTATTTAATATGACCGTTAGCTTTTGTAGTATGATGCCAGTTATTATTGCTTCGGAGACCCGACATTATGATATCCTTGATGGTTCCTTCTATTTCGTATTTCCGTAGACGTATGTCATGATCTCCTTGCCATTTTTTATGAATATTTGTGTTATAAATGAACCAAATGAGGTATTAAGGATTGTTTATTTTAGTTAACTTTACCTAATTTTGACATGAAGTCTCAATCTCCTGACAAATTTGACATGTTTTACACTACAAAGTTAACTTTTAATGTGTGTTCATAATAGGTTGTCATTGGATTTGCTATTGTTCTGATTGTATTAGTAAATTTATAAAAGGTTTCAATCATTTTTGCATATACTTGGAGCCATGGCTTATCATGATTACTTTTGTAGCAGGAGAATCACGCTATATTGAAGATTACATTTTTCATGCTTTTGATAATGTATTTTAGGCTTTTAGCTCCATTACCATGCTCTTTTATTTAAATAGTTGGCATTTTGGTCATTAGTTCATTCTTCCTTTTGTAGATTGTTAATGAATATGCTAAATTCAGTTACCGAAGTGGTAACAGTCCTAATGGATCTAACTGTGGAGGTAAGAAACATTACCTTGGCTTCACTATAGGTTTGTTATTAATGTATTACAATTTTTTTTTTATTTTGCATGCTTTGTTTAATAAAGACACCTTATGGGGTTGTGGGTCATGGTGCGCTTTATCATTCACAATCTCCTGAAGCCTTTTTTTTTTTTTGCAATGTTCGGTCTCATGGTTTTAAGTTCATGACTTCTACTCAGCTTATGGATCATGTTGACTCGTGCATAATTCTTTGGTTTCCTACTGTTAAACTTTATCGTACGTGGTTGGTTATACCTCAAAGTCCAAATGACGCAAAAGGATACAACAAGACTTATTGAAAAATCTTCAGTTGAGTTGCTTGAGGAAAATAAGGTTGGATTGCAAAGGTCGGTTTGACGTATAATGTGGATATTGATTTTGTAATGTTTTTGGTTTGAAGCCCTAATAACTTTTAAGTAATGATTTTTGTTTATTTCCATATTGTATTGATAATAATCTTGTGGTGTTGTGGTTTGATTCAGTTATTTGTATTTATTGATTTATAAATTAGTTGTTTTTTTGTTACTTTCAAGTTGTCGTTTACTACGTGCACGAACAATACTTTCATACTTTGTGATATGTTGCTTTATGTTTTCTTTTAATGTTTTAATTAACTTCGATTTAATTATTTCATGACTTGGGATTGTACCGTGTTTACACATGATCAGTTGTATCTCGCGTTGTCAAGAGTTCAGAGTAAAGATGGACTGAAGATACTAATATTGGATAAAAAAAGTTGAGTTAAGAATCAAACTGCAAACGTTGTCTACAAAGAAATATTTAGAAGTTTGTAAATAAGTATTCAATCATATTTTTCTTAAATAGTTTAAGTTCATTTTTTTGGTTGTATTTTTTGTTAAACTATATTTATGTAGTTAGAATTTTTATCTTCATTTTCATGTCGTTTAAATAAATATGACTGCATCTTCATTTCAGTATTTGTTTTTTAATGACGTCAAATCAAACATTGGGTTACACTAAACTTTTTTATGATATTTCCATGTAACCCAAATTCATAGGAATTTGTAATACGTAATTAAAACTTGTGTATTACAACATTTATAAAATAATTCTCATTTGACTGGGAGATATACCGGGTGTACATCCGGGGTTCTACTTACTTTTAAAAGAAGCTTTAAAAGTAATTGTTTTTTATCAATATTTTAAACTTATATGTATTTTTATTTGCATATTTTATAGTTCAAGTTCATTTAACATCCTTGATTTTAAAATGTTTGTTTAGAAAGTGTTGGTATGGGTTTAATTTTCATTACAAAATGTAGATTAGAATGGATTACTATTATGATATTCATCCCTAAAAATGTGATCATGGTTTTAAAAACTGCTACTAAGGTACGGGTTGTAGTAAACTGATATGTAGAAAGAACGAAAATGGTGAAAAGCTATGAATGGGTTACTTTATAAAAGGATGATATGTAAAACAGAAAAGGCATATCGTTTTGTATGTTTATCTATTAATGAATAACGTTGTAATGTTGTCAGGCAAATGGATAACGTTTGGCATATGGCATTTAGTATTTTTTATTGATTAATGAATAGCAGTGGAAAAAATCGATGGGGTCTGGCCCCCCTATCCATACATTAGTTTCGTCCCTAATGAGTAGTGTGTTTTATTTTGTTTTCTCCTATAATTATTGCTTAGTTTGTCGACAAACAAGGGTAGATATTATGTGATATCTTGCTTTCTATGTATTAATTAAATCACTCATTTTATGTTCATCTTTTGTCATTTTATCTTTTGTTCAACCGTGAAGTTCACGGGTCTCTAAATGATCTTCCGGTTGTTATACAGATACCTGATGACTTACTCATCAATCAATCTTTGGATCGTGTTTCTGATCTGATAGACTTGTATATCCATGTATATTGGATAATATCAACAGTTCAGATTATTTTCAAATCAGAGCAATATTGGCACCAAAGAACGAAGTTGTTCAAGAAATAAATGATCGATTGCTTTCATTGTTTCCCGGGAAGGAGATGGAATATCTTAGTTCTGATAGTCTTTATTAGTCTAAAAATATTTCAAGAGATGTTTGATGAAAGATTGATCTTACCTGATGTTTTGAATGGTCTAAAGTTATCAGGTATACCAAACCACCGGTTGATTTTGAAAGTTGGTGTTCCCGTAATGTTACTAAGAAACATTGATCAGAAAAGCGGGTTGTGTAACAGGACAAGGTTGCAAGTTCTTAAAATGGGGAAACGTGTCATAGAAGCTAAAATAATTTCAGGGACTAACGTTGGTATGCGAACATTTATCCCAAGAATTAGTCTCTTACCATCTGATAAGAAGATTCATTTCAAATTTAACAGAAGACAATTCCCTATTGTCTTGTGTTTTGCAATGGCAATAAACAAGAGCCAAGGTCAGTCATTATTCTTTATGATGATGACAGGAATGAGGATGATGAAACCAATGCTATGGATATTGATCATCATAATGAAGAGGATGTTGAGGAGGAGGTAGGTGTAACCGATTACATTTAGTCCTTTAATGATTTGATTGCAACCGATTACACAATGGGTTAATATATGATGAAACAAATATATATTTGTTCATATACATATTTTACAAGTTACAAATAAATAATTTTATACTGTTCGTTGCCATTTTACATATTAACTACTACTATCGAACATATACGTTTATGTATGGTATAACTTGGCATGTAACGGTATGTTTTATGTTTTTTCATTTTACTTGGGGACTTGCCGTGTGTACACACGGGACTCTAACCTAGTTTATATTAAATGGTGAAAACTTACGAGGGGTGGACCTCGAATCAAAGGTTATCTATTCGATTGGTAAAGGTGTTTCGGTTAGACTCTGGTATTTGCCATGGACTCGTCTCCCTCACTCTGATGTTGAAAGTGCTGCGGCAGACAAACTATGGCTGATTTTGAATGCTCAGGGCGTAGGTAGTGACCTGGATAAATGGAAGTGGCTGGCTGGGAATTCGACTCATGAGTTTTCAGTCAAACGGGTCAGGGAAGCTCTATATCCTCAACCCGGTCAGGCAGGTATGCAACGTTTTTTCAAATGGAGCAAGATAGCTACGCCAAATATCAATTGCTTCGTGTGGAGGACAGCGGAGGACAAGATTTCGACTACAGAAAACCTTCAATTCAGGGGGTAGCGATTGGGGATGGTATTTGCAAACGACGTGGTTCAGACCTGGAGACCACTAAACATGTCTTCCTTGAATGCTTATGGGAGTGAGTGCTTTGCTCGGACATTAAAGAATGGCTTAAAGTTCACAATGTGTCACAGGTACAATCATTTTCTACACTATTGGAGGTTCACGGGCCTGTTGATGGGTCGTCTAAGAAGAAACAAGTCGTGTACATTTTGCTTGCATTTGGAAGTTATGGGTCGGCAGAAATGAAAAAGTATTCAAAGATGTTAACAAGTCTACGCCAATGATTTTGGAGGAAATCAAGTCAGAATCTTTTTGGTGGCTAGTAAAAAGGGCGAAGATGCCGGATGTGGACAAGACAAAATGGTGGAACTTTACAATTTTTTATAACGGTTAATAGTCACAATTAAAGGAGTCAGGGAAAGGATGTTTGTTTTCTTTCATATGTTTGATTGTAATAGTATATCTATGGATGTTTGGCCCAGGTAGTGTTTTGCTAAATGAGCCGGGGCGAACTTGGGGTGGATGTTTTGAATAAAATGGCTCCGTTTGATTGTTCAAAAAAAATGGTGAAAACTTTTTGGTGGAATGGTGGGAGATTTTTGCATCTATAAATTATTTTTTAACAAGTCAAATTCATTAGGAACAACATGTTATCCCTAAAGATTATAATTTTGTTTTTTTTTTTTTGAAAAATAAATTAAAATTTATTTATTAACGAAGAAGAGTGGAAAAGATGGTCATAATTTTTTTAAAACTTTTAGGGACGACATGTTGTGCCAAAAGTTTGAAAAGTTTTTTTTAGTGGTGGGAAATTTCGGCGCCTAAATGGTTTTTTTAACCAGCCAAATTCTTTAGGGACAACAGGACAACATGTTGTCCCTATAAATTATCATTTTATTTTGACAACAAGAGTGTGTTCTATTTATTACTTAAGGAAACAAATAAAAAAGTTATATTTTTTAAAACCTTATGGTACGACATGTCGTGTCAAAAGGTTGAAAAAGTTTTTTATTTTGTTTTTTGATATATCGAATAAAAAAAAATTATGTTCATCCTATAGAAACGATATGTCGTCCCTATAGTTTAAGTTATTTAATAAAACTGAAATGTCCTATAGGGACGACATGTCATCCCTAAAGGTGTACCTATAGAAACAACAAAAGTCGTCCCTATATGGCAATTTTCTTGTAGTGCACGTACTGAAACGGTGAGGTGAAGACTTATTAAAAGCATTTTTAGGTAAGCTAATATCCTTTTGTCTTCAATTTTGAAAATGATATATGAAACTGCATTTTTAGCATGCCTTTGTTTCTTTACGCTAAATGCATTTTTGTTACAATTTACTACAAATGATAATGAAATTAGACCATATTCAGCCTCATGAGAGAACTTTCATGTAGGCCTTACTAAGTTATCTACAGTTTGACATTTCATATATAGATCTTACTTTATTATGTGTGTTTCGTACATTATATTGGAATCCACAAGTGAAAGTTCAACGAAGCAAAAATACAAGTCTCGATAGTAGTTGGAGAGGAACATATAGAACAAGTTAAAGGAGGATTAATGAAATTTGACAACATACTGCAACCCCTGATATGATATGTAAGGTTTTAAATTTAGAATTGTGTCTTTAAGAAGATTGATATATGAACCGATGTTGCATATGTTTTGATCCATGTTGTGGTCGACAGTACTCAGGTAAGCAATAGGTTTCTGTCTTTTATCTGTTTTAGCTTTAGACTTTGGCCTCTATCTTTTCCTTCTGTTTTGCTTTAGATTTTAACACTATTTTTTACTTGATGTTTCAGCTTTCGTTACAAATTGAGCGGTTCTTCTATGCTTTTTGGTGGTGTGTTATCGTTTTTTCATTTCTGTTGTGCTCTTGGTTTAAAAAAGCGTGCCTAGACACAAGGCTCAAGCACCACCGCCTCCTCCTCTTCTCCCTATCGTCCACCAGCCGCCTGCCACCACCGCCCCAACCTCCCTGCCGCCACCGCCTCCTCTTCTCCCTCTCCTCCACCCGCCTCCTCCTAACATGCAGTATTTCTCTTATCCCCTGGTGCACTTTTGATACAATAAAGACAAAAAACGGTTTAATAAAATGCTATAATATAAAGGATCAAGTTGTAGAACCCTACATGGTTATGTTTGTTATTAACTTTGTCAATCATTCAACAACAATTCACTTCCTTCCTCACCTGTTTTTTTTATAACTTGTGTTGCTTATTATAGTCAACCTTGTGTTTCCTTCTAGTGAATTTTAATTGCAGCTATCAACAATGTGTGAACAACGTAATTGGTTTGTTACTTGGATCTAGATTATGTTGTTCTGTTTGGCTTGTTGGTTATAAGGTTATTATTGGGTTCAATTGATTTTAGAGTTTTGTTTTTATGTTTTAAATTTTGGTATGTGATTAATTAGTCTGTATATGTTAATAAAGTGATTGGGACTTGGATTTTGTAGGTAGTGCACAACATAAGAATGCTGCAATGCTTGATAGTGATGACATAGATAGTGTGAGTTCATCGTCGACGATTCGGTCAGATTATGTGATGAGTTCGGTATGGAGGATGTGCAGTTTGAAAGAGAAAGCGTGTTGGATCAAAGTCTAAATTCTTTGTTTGAGAAAGGTAGTTAATTATATGTTCATAATTTCATGTTTTGAAAGTGATTATGCATGTATGAATATGAATAATATTAGCTAAATTTGAGGATTAGTTAAACTGATTATTGTTGTATTTATATACTTTTGAATTTATTGCTTTTTTATGTTTTTAAAGAGGGTCCACGAGGGAAAAGGCGTTGGTAGATGTTATCCATACTTTTAGTAGCAGCTTGCCTCATGAATTTGTTGAAAAAAAGTAAGCGTTTTTCTTGTGATATAAGTTGTTAAGTATCATTGATTACTGTGGATTGAGGGTTTGTATTTTTGTTTACAGATTTGCAACTTTGCTGCATCAATGTTTGAATTCTGTACAAAAAAGGGGTCTACAAAGGAGATAGGTTTAGCGTCTCATGCGATCGGTATGTAACTTTATTTTTCGTTTGTTTTTTTATTAACCTAATCTGTTAATTGAGATGTCTAAATAGTAAATAGTGTTTAATCTATATAGGATTATTAGCTCTAACTGCTGGCCGGGTGAGAAAGCACAAGAGATATTAGAAGAATCGGTTACTCCTATCTCAGAGGCTTTGAGATGGTCTTAGTGCTGGCGTAGGGAATCCCCTATTCTATACAGACACAACCGCATCTCTAAGAGCCTCTGAATGCATGTTCCATAATATTTGTCTCGAGTTATTTATTTATTATTTGAAATTGAGATTTGATGGTAATCAAATTTGGATTTCTTTATAATATAAGATTCATGGCTACTTAATGTACTAATTAACAATCTTATATTTAGTGTACAGTGGATTCAATATTTGCAAATAGGAGTGAGATTTATATGTACAATAAGATTTATTATAGAGTTCATTAGCAGTTAACCATTTTCGTCCGAACCAGATCAACGTCGTCCCCTTCATCCGGTTTGTAAGATTCTCAAGTGCACTTGAATTTGTTTTGCGTTTTTCAGTTATCTTTGTATGTGTATATTTGATGTTCATTTCTTATAATATATTCTTAATAACTCATTTGACTTTGTTTTTTTTTTTCTTTTTGGTGTTTTGGGAATGTGCAGGTGAACAATAAAGAGAAGCTACGAGAAAGAATCGCTACACTTCATCAGATGGTGTCACCTTATAGTAAGGTTATTTTTTTATTTAATTACAAGAGTAATAACTATTAGTCTATTACTATTAGTATTATTAGAATGGTGACTTTAATATGGACTTGTAATTGATGAATCGATATGATAGGGGTATTGCTCTATATGGTTGATTGTTATAAGTTTTATCACGTCATATTAGATTTTTTAACACCAGGACGCTCCCGGGGTATAAACTAGTACACTATATTAAAAAATCAAAATCACCAATGACACCTGACTAAGGAGCTGTTTGGTAAGTCTCTTAATGAGGCTCAGAACCATTCAACACTGAATGATTCAAGCTTCAACGTGTTTGTTTCAGTTTTTGAATGAAATGATTAAGGCTGAACCATTAAGACTTGGGATGTTGCTGAAACTAGGGGTGAGCAAAATTAACCGCCATAACCAATAACCGAACCATAACCGATATAACCGAACCGATTTTAATCGGTAACCGACATAACTAATGGTTATGGTTATGAAATTTCTTTAACCGACCGAGCGGTTATGGTCATGGTTATGAAACTTTGGTTAACCGATATAACCAAAACCGAACCGAACTTCTAATTTTAAGGTTTGTAATAGATTTATGTTTTACATTAACCATGTAAAGTTTTCTACTACGATAAAATATGCTAGTAGCAAAACGATCTTGATGTAGGTGACCTTTATTTTAATAAAGAATTAAACTTAAGCTTAGGTAAGTTTTTTTTATTGTCTAGAAAATCTTATTAACATGGATCCTCCATTGGTAGTTTAACAAAAAAAAAAATGTAATATTGTTAATCTTATAAAAAAAAGCTTAAGTTAAGTCCACCATCGTAAGTTCCATTTTTTGTAATATTGTTAATCTTATAAAAAAAAGCTTAAGTTAAGTCCACCATCGTAAGTTCCATTTTTTATTTTGTAGACCCACGCTATTTTAATTTTTAAACTTTAGTCGAAAGTTAGTTTTAGTTGAAGTTTATTGTTAATAACCGAAATTACCATAACCGAACCATAACCGAATTCATAACCGATTAACCATAACTGAAGTTTGGTTATGGTTAAGGAAATCTCATAACCGAAATAGCGGTTATGGTTATGGTTAATGGTAAAAACCGAACCAAACCGACCAATGCACACCCCTAGCTGAAACATTAAGCACTGGACTAGACTGAACTTTAATGGGACTCTCCTACCAATATAAAACAAAAAAATAAACCATTAAGATGTTCAACTTAACCATTCATACCTCTTAACCATTCCAAAGAGCCGTAACAATCACACATTCAAAGACACACGAACATATCCACGTCATCAAGTAACCAAGCAATCCGATGGACGTGACACAATATAAGCAAACAATCACCATCACCGTATCCACCTCCGAATCCCATTTAGATATTGCAAAGCCCCACCTTTCTTTCTCTCTCTCTTTCTTTCCCAACTGCCAAGGCACAAATCCTAATAATAATAATATTATTATTCCGTCAAACAAACCTTTCCACATTTTCCGGCCATATTCCTCTCCGTTTACTGCCATCTTTCGTCGTTTAATGCATTGCTGTACGGTTCTGTTTCATTGAGAATTGTTGTTACGTGTTTTCGGTTAGTGCATTCGTTAATATGTATCTAGGGTTTTGTTTCCAAATGCAGGTTGTCTGCATATAGACCTACCTATTTTTTCAATCAATCAATGTTTTTTTGGTGTTATGTTTTTTGCTTGGATTGTTGATTGAATTGTTTCCTATTAAGAATATTGTAGGTGCTGTAAAATGAGTTCATGCGTTGAATGTTGGACCGAAAACAGATTAGCGATTAGGTTTTCAATGCAGAATCATATTATTGCTAAGAAGCTACAGGTCGTTGAAGGCGCTAGGCGCATTAAAGGAGCAAAAGGGAGAGTCTTGGGCCTAGACGCAAGGCTGTTAAAAAGACAGTTTTTTTAAGCAAGGAGAATGGTGTAGATAAACCATTTTTAGGGTTTTTTAGACATGTTTTAGGCTGGTTTAATGGTTGGTTTTAAAAAGCGAGAGGCGCACAAAAGTGACGAGGTCTAAAACCGAGGGCCAAAGCGCAAAAGCGTGGTAGGCATTTTGTACCCGAGTCGCAATGTGATTATATAATTTTTTTTATATCCATAGGTTTTTAGCATAGCTTCTCCAAAGTATAGCTATAAATAAGGTTTATATGTGATTTTAGTTACATGTACAAGCATAAAAACACCCAAAGTACACAAGGCACGTGCCTCTGACTAAAAAACCCCCAAAATTGCGCCTTTTTGTGATGTGTGGAAAAGCCGCTCTTCAGGTGGCATAAGGCCCTATGGCCTGCGCCTAGGTGCACTTTTTATAACCCAGGTTTAGGGTGATTGGATTCGTAGGCCATTTATGAATATTGCATACCAGTTTTAGTTGTTTCAGACCTGTTAGGCCAGAATATGTAGACTCTGGCCAGAGCGCCTTGATGGCTGCAAGGCGTTTTGGCTGCGCCTAGGCATGCACTTGGGGTGCCTTTCACTATTATTCTAGAAGTTTTTAAATATTGTAGTTTTGAAATGAAATCATGTTTCTGTTTCCCTGGAATCTTGTTCGTAAGAAAGCAATAAATCTTGATAAGAAAAACTCTAATAACTGATAAATAAATCTCATCTTTGCAGAATGTACACCGTACTTTACCGTCAGTGAATTAATAATGTGAAATCTTTGCAGGCTTGCTTGTCTTGGTGTTGCTGGTTCATCATCTTTTTGGTTTAAAAAGATAGATTGAAGTCCCTAAAACATGAAGTGGACCTGCTAATTATTACTGCTTTAATGTGTTCTTGATTAATGTATTGCACAAGATTAAAGTTCAGCATAGTTGATCTACTATATTTGTTAATGCTTCATTGAAACGGTTGTGACACTGAACAGATGTTTCTGGTTAGATGGAGGGGAGTATTACTTTTTCTATCACTTATTCTGACTTTGGCAGAGTCCTCGAGTGGACCGTGGTCAATTTGGTCAAGCAACGTTGGTGCTGAAAGTTCATCGCTTTTCACCTGGACAATATTCAGCGCAAGCGTTTGTGTACTTGTTGCTCTTATTCTTTCCACATATCTTATCTTTGAGCATTTAGCTGCTTACAATCAACCTGAGGTTTGATATTGTGTATATCCTTACAAATTTTGAGTTTTGACTTTTACATCAGTAGTTTTTGCTTTGTTTAAAATGACGACAACTTGCAATCGCTTACATCCAGTAATAATTTTCATCATGCTAGTAACGTTAAAATGATCTAGCTGTTGTTCTCATCTCTAGCTGATGGAAGTGAGAATTAATTTGTTTCAGGAACAGAAGTTTCTAATTGGGCTCGTTCTGATGGTTCCTGTTTTTTCATTGGAATCGGTAAGTGGATCTCATGCTGTATTGTATTGTCTGTTTTCATTGCAGTGCTTGTGTAAAGGAATATAATTTATATATCACTATTTGATCGGATATTCTGTTTTATTTTATTTACGGAAGTTATAAATAAACATTAAATATATTTTATAACGAAAAGTCTTCTTGTGATATTTATGGTAACATAATAAAGGAATGGACCGGACGAGTCATATATCTTTCCGAAATCTGCCTTCTGCTATTGAGTAATATGAATAAATTGCTTGCAAATGATTTCTATATGATTGGAATTCATGTGATTGATTTTATTCTATTTCATTTTTCTGTATTTTAGTCGGTGTGACTGTGAGAGGTTGAGGAATTTTGATGGAATGAGTTATGTATCATGATCCTATATGATTACTCTAAAGAGAAAATTATCTTTCAATGTATTAAAAATCCCGTATTCATATCGTGAGTGCAACATATGTTATGAATCAATAGTTTATGATTGTACATCTGAATCACAAGAGATAAATTTTCCGACACATTATGAATAAGTTTATATGCCTTCTGGGACATGTTTCGTCTTCAGGGTTCAGGCATACTTTATAATCAGAAATACTTAAAAGTTTTTCTATCTGTGAGCTGATTTTTGTTTGTCTTTTAATTGTGGTTGATGGTTACTCTTTTAATACTTTGATTCTGCTTACAAATTATTTCCATTAGTTTTACTCCTTTTGAATTTGTTTGCAGCTGATTTTGTATTTAATCAGTTGCAATGATCATGCGTTCACGTCTAACTTTCACTTATCCAAATCGTGCAGTTTTTGTCGCTATTGGACGCAGATGCTGCTTTCAACTATGAAATAATCAGGGACTGGTATGAAGCTTTTGCCTTATATTGCTTTGGGAGATATCTTATAGCCTGCCTAGGTATGTTCCTTAAAGACCCTCATAAGGATGTTGGTGTTTTAAATATGGCGATTGGTAATGTTTTAGCTTTCTGTTTAGGATTAAAAAGATTTTAAAAGTGAAAATTACATTATTAATGATTTTATTCGAAACTCCCAAACAAGTCTCTTATGTACGAATATGTTAAACTAGTTCCAGTATATATGGGTTTACTCAATTTAAGCATATTTACTACAAAAGTCATATTCTTAGTTGACCACTCAACCTTTCTTGTTGTGCATGGTAGTAAAGTAATTAACTAAGTGCAGCAGCCAGCAGCTACTTATTTTGAAATAACCAATGTGAACCTTTAAACGGTTCATGTCAGATGTGAACAGAAAACACTCAACATATAGCCTCTCATGTACATGTTGGGCTCTCCTAAGAGTTTATTTGTGAGTGGCTTGATTTGGCTTATGCTTTATCTTTAACAAGTCAAATGGGTAACATCCAATAATTAACTAAAAAGGAAACGGGTTGAAGGTCTCCGAAAGTGTGTATATAATACATAAAGCCTTTTAAATCTTTTAGTTCAGTATACTAGATTATTATTAAAAATCTGAAATAAATTGAACTTTTTAATCATAGTTAAAACATCAGTTCCTTATAGAAAAGTTGAAACTTTAGGACATAGAAGTGTTTCGGGCCAACCCAACCTGGCCTGTACAAAAAGTACATGTTTTGACCCGTTACTCAGCCAACCTGTTTTGCCGCTTTTGCCTCCTCTACATATATGAATTCCTCTGTTACATGATTTTAACCAAGTATATGGATTATGGTTATTGCAGGTGGAGAGGATAGTACTATTGAGTTCATGGAAAGTAATAGTCTTATTAGCCACAGCATACCTCTTATAGAAGAATCATACACTTATGGAATTGTGGAACACCCCTTCCCACTTAGTTGCTTCCTTAAGGAATGGTATCTCGGTCATGAATTTTACCAGGCTGTAAAGATTGGCATTGTGCAATATGTATGGACTACTTATATATGTTGATAATATGTTTTCTCATTGATCCACATCTCAATCTGATCAAAACTGCTTTTGATTTCAGATGATACTGAAGCTGGTCTGTGCACCATTGGCAATGATTTTTCAGTTTCTTGGTATTTATGGGGAAGGGAAGTTCGAATGGGGATATGCGTAAGATACTTCTATAAGTTTTGTCATTCCATTAACACTTAGATTGGTCAAACGCTCATAACATCTGTTATTACAGCTGATGATGTGATTTTATTTATAGAATAAACACACATCCAAACACCCCCTGACCTAATTACTATTTTCCTTTAGAACCGCATAAACACTTGTATATATTTCTTTAATTCATTATACATAAGGTGGCTATGTAGCTGCATAAGTGCCTCTCTCTCTCTCTCTCTCTCTCCAACACACTCACACACCTTATCTTTAAAGCTATACGTGCAAGTTCCTATGCGGTTCTCACAGTTTCTACTTAAAATTGGTTCTGTAGTGAAGACGCCCCACATGTATGTGTGGAGGGATGTTCAATACATAACCAGATTTTTTAGTAGAGAATCGTGAGTACTGTATGAACACTCGTACCTGTTGCTTTAACTATGATATATAAGACGATTATGTAACCACACAACCACCCCACTATCTCTCTCCCACTTTGTCTAACAAACACAATGTACAAGTGCTTAAGCAGTTCTTACATTTTGTTACTTAAAACCGATTATGTATTGAACACATGTATGTGTGTGTGTCTGTGTCTATATACATATTTGATATTTGGTGTTTCCTATAAGGCTCGATTACTTTTGGTAATGAGATGCGTGTGACTTGTATGCAGGTACCCATACTTGGCAGTTGTTCTTAACTTCAGCCAGACCTGGGCTTTGTATTGCCTGGTGCAGTTTTATTCGGTAACCAAGGATAAGCTAGCACCAATCAAACCTTTGGCCAAGTTCTTAACTTTTAAGTCGATTGTATTCCTGACTTGGTGGCAAGGTGTTGCTGTAGCCTTCCTTCTCTCTATGGGAGCACTTAAAGGATCTTTGGCCCAGGAGCTAAAAACCCGTATACAAGATTATATTATTTGTATTGAGGTGCGTTTTGATTGCTTAAAGTCTAGGGTCTGTTGTGTAATTTTTAAAAATCTTGAAGGGTCTGTTAGCACCAATCTAGAAGTTGATCAGTTGTTTGAGCTTAGAATTTTAAAGTGTAGTGAACTTGTTGTCAAGCAGATGAGTGTGGCTGCTGTGGTTCACCTTTATGTTTTTCCAGCAGTACCTTACAAACGTGGAGAACGATGTGTACGTGATGTTTCTGTTATGACCGACTATGCATCATTAGGAGCTCCACCTGATATAGAAGAGGTTCGAGACTGTGAGAAAACACCAAGACTAAATCTTGCTCGACATGATGACAGACCACACCGTCCCAGGTTACACCAGAGTGTTCGTGATGTCGTCTTTGGAAGTGGTGAAATTGTCAGTTCTTGATCCATTACTAGTAATTTGAGCAGGTTAACCTGAGTCATTCCATTATTTAATAATACTTGTGATGTGATATGCTTGATACAGATTGTGGATGACATGAAGTTCACAGTTTCCCATGTTGTAGAGCCAGTAGAAAGGGGACTAGCGAAGATAAACAGAACTTTTCATGAAATATCAGAAAATGTAAAACGACACGAGGGTAGAAGAAGAGGCCCGAAAGACGACAGTCATCTCATTCCTTTGAATTCCTGGACCACTGACTTTCCTCAAGCTGATGATGTGGAAAAAGGCAGTTTCAGTGACAGCAAGCTGACTAATGGTAGGCGACAATAGCAACAGTCAAAGACACCTTTCTTCAAGATGGCATAACAGACTGGGTAACGGGTCAAATTTCAATAATAAATGAAACATTATTTACACTTCGACATGTGTGTTTCCTTTTAGTATGTTTTTTGTTATATCACTTTTTGGGCTAAATTGTTCTCTCTCTATCTAACTTCTGTTGACATTTTCATCTGTTTTGCAGGGTGATTAATTCATAGCCACTGTACAAGTATGTAGAGGGTAGAAGCAAATCTATAAAGATTAACAAGCATAGGATGTACGGTTGCAGCTGATAATAGAGGTACTACTAACTACTGATATTGATATGTGTAGTTGGAATGCAAATTATTCTGCTTTAAAATGAATGAATGATTGTATATATTTCATAGCAATAACTTAGATTGACCATGTATGAGATTATTTTTCTATAGAATTTAACCCAAAGGTCTTCTTCAGTTCTTCATATGAAACTTCAACTTTGTGATATCAAGTCAAAATTAGTGTTATTGGAAAACTCATGTGACCCATCAATACCCTACTGTCCTAACCAATAGGATCCTAACATATGGGCTTCAACTCTTCAAGAGGTTATGGTAAGTGGAAGCAAGATTCGAACTTGAGAGTTGAGACCCCTTCTCGAAAGGAATTAGGTGTTTACCACTTCATAACCCTCTTGAGGGATCTAGGGTTGAAAATCTGATATTTCAACATCCAAACTTTTGTTATCGACTCCCATTTAGATTTCAAATTAAAATATCCAAAACAGTAAATTTTGTTCTCGTTAGTTGGCAAGTCATATGTAATTAGTCAAGTTATGCTTTTGTAATTTTTTTTGAACGAAAACTTTTTTAGACCTAAATACGATTGGGAGGAGAGAAGTCGCTGGTTTGTTGAGGTAGATTGCATTGTGTTAGTCCTTTTCCATAGAGATGAGAATATGCTTTAATCTTAGAAGTGCACAAACACATCGTCATATTTGGTGAATCCACCAATAGTAAAAGCTAAGGTAGGGTCTGCGTAGGGTAAGATGTAGACAACCTTATCTTTACTCCCTGGGAATAGAGAGACTGCTTCCAGTGAGACTCCCGGATCGATAGTGGTTTTGTATCAAGCCTTAGACGTAAGGCACATAACACTTAGTAATCGGGACAAACCCGATGGTGCATGTACCCCTTTGTTTTTTGGCTATCAACGCCATGATTAACCGTCCGTCATTTTGGAAATGTACAAACACAAAAGAAAATATTTCATGGGACCATTCTTAAATAGCTTCACATTTATGTTGGCAGATTCTAATGCCTCATAATGTTGCATTTTACTTGAATAGACCTCATGTGTTCACACTTTCAGGACTTTGTTTGGGAAAACTATGTAACATGACATTATTTGATTGGCCTAAAGCAACAAGATCCTCACACGTTTCTCATGCAAGCAAGTAAACATCACCATCGTCTAGAAGGTGGATGATGCATATAAGCGATAAACTTTGCCTTTAAAAAAGTGGTTAACGTAAGTGTGACGCTTGTTTTGATGATACGAAATTACGAACCCTCTTAACATGTTAAAAGCATTTCACAATAGGTTCTCTATCACTGTCACTGTAATTTAACCAAGCAAGATTGCAAGATACACTTTTTTCTCTAAGCTTTATTTATATTTAGCAACCTTTCACGTTAGATTCTCTATTTTTATTTTATCTAACTTATTATTGTTTTTTCTTGGCTTCATACTCATAAAATTATATTCAAAAATAAAAAGCGAGTCTCAATATTTAGATCACTATTCTAGGTTCTCTAAACCCTCATCTGTAATTTAGAGTGTGTTTAGGATTGATTTTTCAAAACAGATTATACGTTTTGGAAAAGCAGGGGTGGAGTTGCTTTTAGATTATTGCGTTTTGATAGCCCAAAAATCTATTTCAAAACTCAACCCCAAACACTAAAAACTGATTATTGCGTTTTCAAAACGCAATAATCTAAAAATCCATTTCAAAACGCAATCCCAAACACCCTTTAGAGATCTTGATTAAGTATGCAAATGAAAGAAAAGCTAATATTTTTCTCTATACTTTTAAAAAAGTACATATACAGAGAACCTAATCGGAATGTCAAATTAGTTTCTGGTCCCATCGTCTACAAGAAGCCCGTTGGGCATCAATGAAGTTCCACATCGCCATCAGCTATGCATCATCAATAGGCTTTTTCTTTTCAATAAGAAACGTGATGTGTAATGTGTTAACATTTACAAAGTATAAACTATTAATATAATATTTGAGGTTTTATAGCTAGTAATAACAATTTATCCATCTCATTTTCAAATCTACAAAATCCATTTGTATGAAACAAAAAGAAAAAAAAAGACCGTTACATTTTACCCGATTGAACGCCACCAAGAACAATTTTCTTTAACAGCAAAGGCTCAAACATCTGAAATCACCCTTATAAACGGATCACCTTTCAACCTAAAGAACAGAACATGATGACCAGGTGGCCCACCCTAAAAGGAAACCCATAACTAGGAAAACTCCATAGCTCAACCCTGACAAAATTTGTCTTACGCAAGACACTAACCCATAAATTACCATTTAAAAAGTTAATAAGACCATACCCAATGGATTGCCCGTGGAGGTGCACTTGGGCTTACGTGGATACAATTTCAGCATTTGCTACATTGGAGAGGTTTGGCATGTGGGTCAACACACGCATCTAGTGCGATGCATTTAGGAGATAGTGTGGTCTATAAGGTTAATTGAAAACACAAAGAAATTGATGTTTTATCCATAAATGGTCAAAATTAAAAAAAGAATAGTTTTTTAATTCATTTTCCATTTCAACGGTAAAAAAATGAAAGAGAAAAAAAATTCAGTTTCAAATTAATGCAACGATAACTTTATTTCAAAAATAACAATAATATTAATTTATTCAAAACCACTATAAATACCTTTATATAACTTCATATTCTACCTTAAACCCCCATGAACTCTAGTGATACTGATAGCACGATGGGTTCGTTTATTGAAACTGCCCAAATGCAATTTCAACAACTAATGTCCGATGATACTTGAGAAAATTGTCATGCAATTGTTGGAGCTTCAAACTGAAGATGAGTCAAGTTCTTCGAGACCAAAGGCGAAACAGAAATATATAGACAGGGATCGTGAAGATGGAGACAATCGTATGTGGAATGACTAGTTTGCTCCAGTGCCGGTACTCCATGAGAGATATTTTAGACGACGATTTAGAACGAGTATACGATCTTTTTAATCCAACTGTTGAAGGTATATCCCACCATTCTAAATACTTTACACAAAGATATGATGCATTAGGCAAAAAAGGTCTTTCACCTAGACAAAAATGCACTTGTGCCATACGTCAGTTGGCATATGGCACAACACCTGGCCAATTCGATGAATACATGCTCATTGGTGAATCTACTACTACCGAGTGCCTACATAAGTTTTGTAAAGTGTGTTATAGAAGTGTTTTCCGAAAAGGATCAAAGAAGGCCAAACCAAAGTGATATACAACAACTTTAAGAAGTGCATTTATCTTTGCACGGGTTCCCCGGAATGCTAGGGAGCATTGACTTTGGCTTGGAAAAATTGTCCAGTTGCATGGAAAGGTCAATATACGCGTGGTGACCATGGACATCCAACCATTATGCTAGAGGCAGTTGCATCACATGACATCTGGATTTAGCATGCATATTTTGGAGTAGTGGCTTCAAACAATGACATTAATGCACTCAATCAGTCACCAGTATTCAACCAAGTATTAGAGAGCAATGCCCCGGAATGTAACTTTACAACGAATGGGACACAATACACAAAAGGGTACTATCTTGCAGATGGTATATATCCGCCACTAGTGAAAAGCTTTTCATATCCACAAACCGACAAAATGAAGCTTTTTTAAAATACGACACGAGTCTGCAAGAAAGGATGTCGAAAGAGCCTTTGGTGTCCTTCAAGCTCTGTGGGGAATTATACGAGGTCCAGCGAAAGCTTGGAGCTTAAAGATAATACGTGATATAATGTATGCATGCATTATACTACATAATACAATTTTGGACGATGATGGTTATGCCATATCTGATTGGTCACGTGATGAGCATGAGGAAGAACCACCAAGCTATGAACATGGAGCCCCATTAGTGTTTGAACAATAGATGGAAAAGTTCAAAAGTTTACGTAGTCAAGATGCTCATCAAACAGTAGAACATCTCTTGAACAAAGACTAATTATATTTATGTTTTATTTTATTAAAGTTTGTTTAATGTGTTTAATTTTTTAATTTCAAATTTTAATGATAAAAAAGATATTTAGTTATCTTAAATATATTTAAATAATTTAATTACATTAAAATATATTTAATTATGATTTGGTTATTACAATTATAGTTAATATTCTGAGTAAACTTTTTAATAATGCAAAATACAAAATGTATTTATTTTAAAAAGAATTTGAGTATTAAATGTAAGTATTGGAAAAGATATTTGTAGTGTTAAAGAGAAAATAAGTGTTCTTGATGCATTTGTAAAAATATAATGTGGCAGATCACTTTGGCACATTTATAAATGTTCTAAGCTACCATTCTACTAGAGGATTCCATGCCGTCACCAAGTGCTATTTAACTAGTGTATTTTGTTTCTATTTTGAAGTTGTTTTCCCAAAGCAAATCACTCATCATCTAAGGCTCCATATTAGCACTAAACTGTTTACAATAACCACTACGTTCAAAACAAATTCAAATAACATAACAAATTTATATATTGAATAAATTCATAAAGAAAAAACTTGATTACTAGTCTTTGATATGAAAAAGGATTTAATAGGTTGAAACCATTTAGATACGTATTATGATTCAACTTTTGATCGTCACCCCAATGTATAGGTAGCACATTAGTAACATTTATGTTTAGTGACAGATACATGATTTATTTTCCGGGAGGCGATGGTGGGTTTAGCCAAACTTTCAAGGGGATCGGGATTTTGCCTACCAGTTTGGGTCATAACTATAAATAATATATCAAAACCACCTACTTTAAATCACTTTAAAATCATACAATCTTAGAAATTATGAAACAAAATGAAAAAATATAATTAATTTTCTTAGGCCCAAGGAAGGGAACCTGTATATAGTGAAGCCTTACAGTATCTAAGCAAGCCTTCAATTTCAGGGCAGCCATTAGGGTAAGGTATTGACCTGTGGAAAGGATCACGGCCGATCTTTTTGCGACGTAGTGAGCCTAAGCACGCGTACGGATCATGTTCAAATTGAGTTCTCACTAATGCCTCCCCTTTTAGCGCTGCTTCTCTTGATGATGCGGCAGCTGGGGTGCCTAGATAGAAGAACTGCGACTCAGGGAACCGAATTGCTGACCGGTGCAAATTAACAAATCGTTCTTTCTTGAAATCATAACCCACAACCTGTGTTTAACCAATTACAACTTCATAAGTAATAAATTCAACATTTTAAAACATTGGTTATTTAAAGAGTAATGATTGAAGAAAAAGGTATTTGCAGGCAAACCTGCGACTCATTTGACCCGAAACTTAACACATAGACCCGCCCGTCTTTCAACCTCCGAATGGTGTAGTTCTTTTACTGATACACAAACTTACAGTTATATTTTGTGGATAAGAACCCGTAAGTTCCCTGAATCGGCATACACTAAAGAGAAGATTTTCAAAGCTGTCCCTTGCGTGTTCTTCAGTGAGTGCTTTCCATCTCACTTTATCTTGGTTGCCTGTACCCACAATAACGGAGCGAGTAGAATCGAAAGAATCGTATAACACTATAACTGACAGATGCTACAGCTGAATGGCCTCTTAACAATCACACACTCTTACAAAAAAGGACACTTAAAGAACATATGTTTTTCCAGTTCAACCCTTTATTTATTTATACATAAAAGGCATGTCGATTACGATTGTATAGGTAGATTGAGTTTGATGAGGTCTGAGCTGGCGTTCTCTAAAGTTCGGTGTGGGAATCACCTCATCACTCTTGGTTAGAAAGATCTGTGTATGATACTATTAAGAATGTGCACTTATTGCAGATTTGTAGGTAAAGACTATTATAAAAAACCTATAATATCATGGTGTGTGTTATGATCATTGCACCTACTACTGTGCATGGCTGAAGACCAGACCGGAGTCACCAGTGACCAGACAAGACCAAACCAAACCGGAAACCAAAGAACAGAAATATCATGAACGGAAAACTGGACGGCTGGACCGGAAGCACTGGCCAGTATGTCAGACCCCAATTCTAACACTGGTAAAATCCAAATCCCAGTATGCTTCCTAAGTTTCAAGGGTTTGACACTTAAAAGAGTTGAAGCCAGTTCATTACCAGCTATCATTGGTTTTTACTGGATTAGAACCGGATCCGACCATAAATCAGATTTTGTGGAAGATCCAAACTGAAAACCAGACCATAATAAACAAGTCCATGCAGTTTCAGTCTGGTTCCAGTGCAGGCTGCCGATGACCTGTATAATTGCACCAAATTATGACATTTCAGTGACACTATCTGAAATATGGCGAGCTGAAAGGTCAAACATGAATGCTGGTCCGCCCACTGTTCCACTCCTCATGAAGTAGCAAAACTCTTGACCATCACATAGTTCGAATAATGTTCATACATGTATAATTAGAAGCTTGTGAACGACACAGATTCACAGAACTATTTGGTTAGAACTTGGTTATACATTTAGCTGGTGTCATCACATTTATCTAAATACCTCTTCTTTAACAACACATGCTAACAATTAATTTCATAGTTACCAAAATAAAGCTTTCAAGTGATCACCTACGTTTATTTTAAGGGTATCTGCACTAGCATCCAAAGACCATCTATTTCATGACACTGAACTTGTGTGTGTATTTGATGAATATGAAAATAAGCTAGGGATAAAAAAACCAAATATTGGTAACTTGCTAAAAGACCTATGAGCAGAACACATAATATTGTTAATGTTGATATATACAGAGTGAAGAAACAAAATCATTCAAGCTTTCACTTAGGGACCGCATCTGTTGCAAATCATAGCTTGAGTAACAAAAGTAAGCCCACTAGCATAGTTATCAAAGGCGCTAGGCGCACTCAAGGCGCATAGGCCTCACCTAGGTATGAGGCGCAAAAAAAGCGAGGGCCTGAGGTAAAAAAAGCGAACAAAGAAAATAAAGTAAAAACATATTAAAATAATACTATTTTTCATCTAGTTAGTATCAAAAGTTTCAAAATCTTAAGGTATTAGTGTATAGAAGTGAATTTCCTTAGATAAAAGTAGAAATCTGGCTTGAATCTAGCCATAATTTAACGAATTTAGTTGGAAACTCTCCGGAATTTGGGAATCTAGCTGAAGTCCGCGCCTAATCCATCATCACCTGGAGAATTAAAGCGCAATTTCCTCGACTCAAAGCAGAAATGCATCGCCTCGCCTAAAAAATGGGCATAGTCGCAAGAGGCGATGACTTTTAACAACTATGGCCACTAGATCACTTAAAACTAGCAAAAAACCGTAATGATCTCCACTCCATCAATAGTCAGTCATTCATATCAATCTAATCTGTTCATAATTATGAACTCGAATCACATCAAAATGAATGAATCAAAATTCAAATTTCATACTCTAAACTAGCTTGATTATCATTCTTGCTATTCAAATTTCAATTTACTAAAACACAACAAAAAACCACATAACAACTCACCAAACCATCCTTTTGCATCAGCAACCATCCAATAACTCTGCGCCTCACTTCGCGGACCAGCATCTTTCCTTGTCTCACCACCACTAAACAACAACAAAGCCTCCTCATCTTCAGCAGCAGCCTGAACTCCTTCCTTAATATGCGCCACAAACGTCGCAGCCTGCCCCCGATTCCTCTGATACGGTTCAAGTAACCACGAATCCTCCTCATCAACCTTCCCACAACTACTACTCGTATACACCGAATGCCCAGCAACCATCACAAGGTTCCTCATCTTCCCAAACAAATACCCATCATCATTTGACCATAACCCACTATTAATTTTACTGTAATTGTTAATTGTGTTATTAATATTGTTAGTGGAGATTGAAAGGAATATAAGAGTGGCAATACCAATTGATAAAAAGATTAATAGAATTATTAAAGGGTGAATGGAGAGTAATTTATGTGAATTGTACATAACTTTATTTCCTAAAGATTTGATCATTATGATAATAACAGAATGTTTAATTTTTCTGGGTTTTCTAATTGAGTTTGATTCTAGATCAAAATCAGATTTTGGGTAGGCATTGAAGGATTTGGGAGTGTCAGGGGTAAATGGGTAATTATTCATCATTATTATGGAATGGGATTATATAAAAACATGCCTAATTGAATGATTAGGTTGAGTTGAGAATTATGGGACGGAATTGATGTTTGGAAAAATATGGGAATTTTGTAGAGTGAGATCTGGATTAGGAAGGTGATGGTGGAGGTTTTGGGATTATGGGATCGTACTTCTGTTTTGGAGTTTGAAACAGGGTAGTCAATCCAGTAAGAAACCGCGCGATGTGACGGTGACGGTGACGACAAATTATAACGGGATACTCGTTTTCTGTTACTTTATCAATTATCTAGTAATAAATTGGAGTTAATGGCCAAAATCGTTCATGAGGTTTGGTCAGTTTTGCCACATCAGTCCAAAATAGTTATTATTTATTAATTTATTTATTTTTTACATCTTGATCATTCAAGTTTAGTTTTGTTACCAAATTCGTTACTGACACTAACCCAGTTAAATATTGTCGTTAAGTTGGTGAGAAGCAATTTGACCTGTGAAACCCTAAATCACCAACGGCAACTGTCACCACCAGCCACCAACTAAACCACCACCGGCCATCGTCACTGTCAAACCAGACTTCCACTGCCACACCTCCTGACCTCCACCGTCACCATCAACCAAACACCACCAAACCATCATGACGCCATCAATCAAATAACACCAAACCACAAAACCCGCCGCACCAACTCCTCCCTAAACCCACCATCGCTGCACCTCCTCCACCATAAATCTGGTGATTTGTGATTAATGTTATCAATCGGGCTTCTCATGCATGGTACATATGTCAGTCACTAGTCATCATCTCCAACACCGTTGGAGTTCTCTGAAAACTACATCCAAACTTCAACCACCAACACTATCTTTGTCTGACACGAAACAGCACTGCTGATACGAATCATTACGGCTGGATCTGCTGGCCTTTCTCGATCTCTTCATCGTATCGGAAACAGCACTGCTGATACGAATAATCGGTGGTGGTTTGTTTGGTGTTGTGGGATGTTCGGTTGAGGTCGCGATGGGATAGGTTGGTCTCGGCGGTGGTAGTCCGAGCAGATTAAGGTCGTAGGGAGTGGTGTTGAAGGCTGGTGGTAATAGGGATGGTGGTCGTGAAGGCTGACCGAGACGAGGGTGGTGGTGGTTTACTCACGGATCGTTTGAGGTGGTGGTTATAACGTTGGATAGTGGTGGTTTTCGTGGTGGGTCGGGGCTGTGGTAGTCGTGGTGGTTGGTGGTGTTGATTCTGGGAGGTTTTCAAGTATCAGGTCAGATCACGGGTACGATTTTGTTTTGGTCTTGGTTGTGGTTTTGCGGTAAGGCAAAAAGATAGAGATAACCACAAAGTTAACGACAATATTTAACTAGGGTTAGTGTCAGGGACGAATTTGGCAACAAAAAGTAAACCTGAAGGATCTAGATGTACAAAAAAAAAAACTATTTTGGTTGATGTGACAAAACTGACCAAACATCAGGGACGATTTTGGCCATTAACTCGCCTAATGAGGTGGCACAAACTAAAAGATCAAAAGGAGGTGGCACAAACTAAAAGATCAATAACTAGCGAAACGAGGAGTTATAGTGTGGGTGGGTCCGACGCACGGTGCCATATAAATATAACGACAGTTGTCACACCTCGCCTAAGGCGAAAACACGTGGCTTAACCTCAAGAAAAGGAGCAGGTCAAGAATAACACAAACATATTTAATTAAGAAAAGATCATATTTCTTTGGTGTCAGTTATAAGTTATTTAGAAAATATCATAGTACATCCCAAATTTAAACATCACTGAAGAAACAAGTACCTGAGTGAACTGATCTTCTGGATAGGACAAGAAACTCCTTCTGATCCAATTGAACAGAATCAACCTAAACTGCAAAACAGAACACCGTTAGGACTCGTCACAGGATTGGGGGTTTTCCTGTGACCACCCTCTGGCGTGAGAATAAGTATGGCTTTTAAGCACTTGTAATGATGGTAGTGTGGAATATTGAATGAATCAATATGTTTACCTGTGTCCCTCTTTATAGCTGAGGGTTCCTCCTTCTTTCATGGCGCCTAACCGCCTACGAATTCTTAGTTGTTCCGTTTTCTTGGAGATAACATATATCTCTTATATTCATAAATTTCGGGATGGTTGTTCTACTCCATCTGTTATCTTCTTCCTCATAATTGTTTGTTAGCAATTATAGTTGATTGCTTTAGCTTTAATGGGCCTTGCCCATTGGGCCAAATCAGGCATTGTAGGTGTGGGCTAGTTAAGTCAAACTGGGCCCTACCTCGTCATGTCCCCCCAGTCTAGTAGTATGAATTTGTGAATACTACTAGACTTTAAGAAATAAAGAAATAGTCCTATAAACATGTGTATATAAGAGAAATGAAAAGGTGAGACTTTGGAAATCGTTATTGGGATTAGTACCACATGACCTGTGCACGTGTCAAAACATAATTACGAACGTCATGTCAGCCGTTTATGAACAGTTTTTGACGACTGTTTGGCGGTCCAATTTGAAATTCGAACCGTTCAATTTCTGGTTCTATAAAAGTGCAACTTTACGGTAGGGCTCTTCATTTCCCATCAAGGTTCCTTTGTTTACCCCTATCGTCTCCTACCCCAAGATGGCACCCAAAACCGTTCTACGCGCACAGTCATGAGTGTTGCCGAGATTCACTGTAATTGGTCGTTAACCGCACTCAAATCCCTTCTGAATGATTAGAAGATACCTTCCGAATTGAATCCTGTACTCCCCGGAAAAAAAGATGTTGCCTTTCCACTAAAGAAAGGAAAACTAACTCTTTACGGCGAATTTTTCACCTTTTCCCACTTTCGCCTACCGGCCACTAATTTTATCTGTAATTTGCTATCGTACTATGAGGTAAATATCTCCCAGCTTCATCCATTGGGGATGATTAAAATTCGCCATTTCGAGTTCTGTGCCTTGGGTCTAGGCATGCCTCCCAGATTGGAGATTTTCCGTGCATTATATGTGTTGAAGTTCAAAGGAGAGTATTTTACCTTTGATCGCCGGCCTGGCGTCCTGTCCTGTATTGAAAATTTCCCTCAAAGTGTGAGGGACAAGGAGTGGAGGAAGAAATTCTTCTATATCGGTGACCGTATATTCCGGGAGAATGCACCAATTAGACATCCTGAGGCCAAGGTCAAATTGGCCGATTCATGCCCTGCTCCTGCCATTTATGAGAGGGACCCTTTGTATATTGCTTTGACAAACACTCCCACCGAATGCACTAACATACCGGAGCGAGCCATGGTGGCTGTTGGTATGAGCCGGTTGTGGGTAAATGATACGGTATTCCCTGAATACCGCCGTGAAGGTCAGGAGCGCTGGCAGTACTTTGACGTGCTGGATCCCGAGGCTGCCTCGTCACTCATGGATCATGATCGTCCTCTCGGAGCAACGGAGCTGGACGTTTTGAGTCAGACTGTTTCGACCTTTTACTTTCCTACGGCTGATGTTCCCTCCGATGTGGCAGGTTCATCCGTTACCCGGGTGTAACACCCCATTTTATGGACAAAATAAAAATATATGAAACTTATATATTGTCGAACGAGTAACATGATTATTGAAATGTGTGAGATCTAGACGAGTAAATAGCATTATAGGAGACCGTTTAGTAATAATAATAAAATTATATTATATTTGAACCTTACTCCGTTTTTAATGAAACTTAGGTCATAAGGTAGAGAAAAATAAGCCCGTCTTAACAGTATGATTGTATCCGTATAAAACGTTATACACTAAAAGTTATAAGTAACAAAACTAATTAAGCAGCTTAAACTAATTATACTAATTATTGTAATATAATAAAAACAAATTATATATTTTATTTTTGTACGTGGTGGTATGTAAAGTAGGGATGTATACGTTTGATGTGTATATGTATACTGTATAATGTGTGTATACACACGCATCATGTAAATTTCATTGAAGTGTAATACTTCATGGGTAAGATAGCATTTTAAAAACTCCACCTTGAAGTTTAATAAGAGATAAATAGTACGAAGCGTTAAGTTCTTATAATTAGAAAGTTATGGCCAAACTCCACCCCTGCCAATATTCTCGCCACTAAAATATCCTTATCATTTGGTTACACTTTGGGTGTTAGTAGTAGGTAGTTGAAGCATTAAAAAAGTGACTACACCATCTAGTCGCAGATAGTATTCAGGTATAATCTCGTTTATGTTCAGTTCATCTATTGTTATTAGTACTAGTGTTATTATTTTTAGGTATTAGGATTATTATTAAAGGTGGGTATTGGGTAGTCTAGCCTTAGTTAGGCATGGACTGATCACCCATGCTTAAACAAGCAGTGTTAGCCAATATCCAACCATAATAATAACTAGTTAGGCGTACTATTACCTAACCTAGGATTATTAATTGTGTCAGGACCTTGAGATATTACCTGACCTCACTAGCAAGTGTTGAGCAACTATTAAGCACTGTTAACAGGTGAGTTATCATGTTATTTATAAAACTGTGATTGTATACTTGTCCTGTCTGAACTGGTAATAATATAAAAGTGCTGTAATGTGAAATATCGGTAGGGGTATATTTGGATCCTTATATGCTTAATGGGAGGTGTTGGAACTGGCTGAAAAGAGGATAGGGTTCCTCGTATGCATCACGACACTACCATACCTATGCGATGCCGGGGGGTCTGACAAGCCCATTTGCTGGTGGTTGTGAAAAGGTCATGAATGGCATAGGGTTGCCCTTGGCCCAAAATATCACAACCCATATTGCATGCATGGTCAAATGTGTTTTTGTAAACTGTATAACATGAGCTCACCAGTATATAGCTGACGTCGTTTTAAGTATACATGTAACAGGTAATCAGTGAGCTAGTAGGATTAAAGAGAAGGTGAGTGAGGCATGAAGACCTAGACGTTGATAGACTGAGAACCTTGTAAATAAATAAGGCTTTGTACTCAGATGTTATATGTTTTAGTGAAAGTTATGTTTTGCTTCCGCTGTAAGTTGTATCAATTGTGCATGATCACCCGGGTTACGGGTGGGGTGTTACACCGGGAGATGGCCAGCACGAGCGTTGATTTGTCTGCTCGGGGAGGGGGTGTACAGGACCCCATAGATGCGGACCCTCTGAGTGTTGCACCACCTTCGGAGGATGCAGTGGAGAAGAAAGCGAAGAAGAGGAAGGCTACTGCTGTTATTGTGGTTGAAAACTTGCTGGCTAAAAGGCAACAGCTTAAAGAAGCCAAAGAGAAGACCTTGGGTAAGTACACTAGTTCATTCCCTGGATTTTGTCGTTCTTACAAAAAGGTTATTTATTTTTGTTCCTGATGTGCAGGTGAGAGGATTTGTTCCGGGGACACCCCGGCCAGTTCCAGTTTGGTGATAGAGTCCACCTGTGCTGCTGCTATTCAGGCCTCTTCTTCGGAGGATGTTATTGAGGTTGTCCATGAGGACACTGGAGTGAATGTGCAATCATCCGCGGATGCAACCCGTGTCGGGGTGTCCACTGCTGCTTAACCGTCCTTGTCTACTCCAATGTCTTCAGTGCCTATTTTCACTCCGGTGGCGAGTATTACTGCTACGTCTGGTAGCATGTCTAAACAGAGCTTTTCGCAGCTCCTTAAGGATGTACAACAACATCCCCTCAAATTTCCCGGTGGCTTCCGTACCGGCCTTCAGCAAGGCGAGTCCTCATCTTCTCAGCCTGGCCCCATGCCATCGAATGCTTACCTACCGGGCATAAACTGGCGGCCATCCTTGAAGCCGGTCAGATATACACCCGGGTGGGATGTTGCTGATACTTCCCGGCTTATTCATCTAGATGTGATTCGTCACTGGGCAGAGTTTGCTTTCCCCCGGCTGAAAAGTACTATCTTCAAGGTTTGGACAACGCTCAACTTGCAGAGAACGCGATGGTGTCCGGTGTCATTACTTCTTCGTCAGTATATGAAGTGTTAAGGCGTTGGCGCGCGGATCTTGTATACCTTATCGACATACGGGAAAAGCATAAGATGGTAATTTCGGAGAATGAGAGGTTACTGAAGCAGATCTCTGAGAAAAAAGTGGAGGTGGTGGCCCGGCAAGTGGCTAGGGAGAAGGCCGAGAAGGACAGGGACCGGATGGTCACTGCCTACACTGATGAGAAGGTTGAGTGGTGCCGCAGAGAAGATAAATTGAATCAGCACCTATTTCGTTTGGAGGACCGGGTTAAGTCTTTGGTGAAGGAGTTGGAGACGACCAAGAATACCATTGCCAGTAACCAGGCGGATATAGAAAGGTATAATCTTATGGCTGCGGAGGTTGAAACCTATGAGTCTCGCATACGCCGCGCTGAAGAGCAGAGAGATGAGACTCTGGAAAAATTAAATGATTGCCAGAAACAGCTAGCGGCCGCCAACGATCGATCTGACCAGGCTGTTAATGCTGCGGATTCTCTGCGGTCCCAGGTGGACAACCTTCAATCAAAGCTAGATGCTGCTGGTCGTGAACGGGATTGGCTGATTAGCCGAGGGATTCCTGCATCTTGGCGTTATATCCGGGGCAGCGCAGAGTATCAAGACCAGCTGAACACCTTTTATGAGGTGGCCATGGAGGCTGGTTATCATGACGGTCTTATATATGGTAATCAAGTTGGTCTGGCTGGTAAGAAGCTTCCTCCACCCACCAAGCAGGAAAAGGCTTTACCTACCCTGGTTGCTGACAGTTTGCAGGCTTTGAGTTCAGACTCATTAGAAGCCATAGGTCGTTTGAGCAGCAAGGTTGGTGATAAAGGAGCTTCGGCCATCACAGCTGAATTGGAGTTGTATGTGAGTGAGTCTTCCGACGAAGAAGATGCCTCTTCCCACTGAACCTTCGTACTTTTAATTATGTTTGTGTTTAGGTTAAACCTTGTACTCTTTATTTTAAACATGTTTTTGTTTAATGATAAAAAAGTGTTCGTGGGTGTGTTTGGTGTTTTCCAGCTGTTCTGTTATCGCCATTAATGCTGATTTGACAGCCGTCTTCAGTCGCAAATTAATTAAATGCCATCATTACCTGACGTCACCCCTGCCACATGCCATCGATTTGACGGCGTGTGTCAGTTAATTAATAACGATATTTACTGACAAAGACCCTTGATCTTCTTGAGCAGTCTATATAAGTCATGTTCCTTATCATTTTGGCCAAGTGTTTATTTGCCATAAAAGGAAGATTTCACTTTTATCCATTTATGTCTCGTCATCAAGCTTCCCTTACTGAGCTCTTGTGGGTGCTGGATGCTGCCGAAGGCCTGAAGAAGCTGCGTCGATGGGCTGACGAGATGGATGAACGTCGTGCTGCCATGGAAGAATACAATGTCAGAACTGCTGGTCATGTTCCACCCCGTAAGTATGGTTTAACATACTCAAGGGGACCCAGGAAGCTCTTTAATGAACAGGCTCCATTATTGGACCTGCCTGCACCTCCTCATATCATGGGTGCTGATGATCTAGAGGTTGTAGAGATTCCTGATAGTCCCGTGCCTGCACCAGGTGACCATGCTGCTGCTGGAGTTGTTCAAGCAGTTGAGGGGCCCCTAGAGGGTCATGATGATGTCATAGGAGGGGTGTTGTTCAACAACCAGCATTTAGTGGTTCCTGATTATGCCCCTGATGGAGAGGTGCTGTATACCCCTGCAGAGGTATTAGCTATGTTGGATGGCTGTATGTGACACGAACCAATATCTATCGATAGCAACACGGCCATGCATGGCCTCTTTTGCTTTGTTTTGTATAGCGCTTTTGATGGTAGGCTAGTTTTACAATGGCGAAGGATTTTAGTCCCGCCACCTACCGTAGTGAATGTTTTTTGTAATATCGATCCAAAGGATTTGGTAAAAGGTATGATCATATTAGAATGAAAGATTGCCATTATAGGCATCTTATTGAATTCAAAGCAAATAAACTGTGAGACCAACAGGTCGACTAGAACACAGCTAACATTATTAAGGTACACAGAACAAAAGATGTTTTTGTGACGACACGACCTAAACATAACATTTCTTGAGCTGGGCGGCGTTCCAGGTGCGCGGGATGGGCTCCCCCGTTGAGCTACTTTAGGGAGTAAGCTCCTTTGCCTAGTACTTCTGCAATCTCGTACGGTCCTTCCCAATTTGGGCCCAGCTTACCTTGAGGTTGGGACCTGCTTGCTTCATTGTCTCGCATGACCAACTCTCCCACCTTGAAAGACCTTTCTAGAACCCGCTTGTTGTAGTATTTCTCCAGTAACCTTTTGTATCGAGCTTCGTTGATGCAGGCCGTTTCACGGCGTTCTTCAAGCAACTCCAAGTTCTCCCACAGAAGCTATTCATTGCCGCTGCTGTCATTATTCCTTCTCAGGGTGGGGACACCGATTTCAGCTGGGATCATTGCCTCTGAACCGTATGTTAAGCTAAACGGTGTTTCACCATTGCTTGTCTTTGGCATGGTTCGGTGCGCCCACAGGACATGCGGTAGTTGATCCACCCAGGATTTTCCTTCGGCATCCAGCCTTTTCTTTATCCCGTCAAGTATGCTCCGGTTTGTTCTTTCTACCTGCCCGTTACCCTGCGTGTGAGCGACGGAGGTAAAAACCTGTTGAATTTGGAGCTCCTTACACCATCTTATAACAACCTGTCCGCGAACTGGGTTCCGTTGTCACTAACCAGGTATAACGGGACCCCAAACCTGCAAACTATATGCTCCCATAAAAACCTTTTGATATTTATTGCTTCAATTTTTGCTAGTGGTTTTGCCTCGACCCATTTTGTGAAATAATCGATGGCAACCACTAAGTATTTTAGCTTCCCGGTGCTGGGGGAAATGGTCCCACTAGGTCCACCCCCCACTTCTGAAAAGGCCAGGCTGCTGTGACGGGGATTAAGTTGTTCTTTGGCCGGATGGTATGTGGTGCATATTTCTGGCAACTGATGCATTTCTGTAACACCTCCACAGCCATGTTATGCATGCCCGGCCAATAGTATCCTGCATTTGTTAATTTTGCGACCACCGCCCTAGGCCCTGCATGTATCCCGCAAGTGCCTGCGTGGATCTCCTAAACCAGGAATTTTGCTTCAGATGGGGACACACAACGCAAAGCCGGACCCAGGTATGATTTCCTGTATAAGACACCATTCTGCAGTTCATATTGGACTGCCTTTGTGCGGATCTTCAAAGCCTCCCCCTTGTCTTCGGGTAACGTGGCGTGCTTTAGGTTTTGTTGTATCGGGGTCATCCAGCAGACTTCCACTGCATGCACGCTGTGTATGGCAAGTACTTGAGTTGATGGCTGCTTGAGGGTTTCAATATGGACATCCTCCTTGGTACCCGATGATGCCAACTTGCTGAGGGCGTCGACTACGTCGTTTCGGTGTCTCCGCACATGTATCAATGTTATCTTTTGAAACTTGGACATCAGCTCTTTAGTCTTTTCCAGATATTTTGATAAGGTATCATCCCGGGCCTCATATGATTCGTTGACTTGGTTGTTCACGAGCAGCGAATCCACATGCGCGTCAACTCTTTTTGCACCTAGCGATAGAGCCATTCGCATACCAGCTAAAAGTGCTTCATATTCTGACTGGTTGTTGGAGCATTCAAAATCAAAGCGTAGGGCGTATAGGAATCTTGTCCCCTCCGGACTGACCAGCATTAAACCCGCTCCTGCCCCTTTGCTATTGGAAGACCCGTCCGTACTGCCATGCCGGTTCCTCGACTTCCACCCCAGGTGCGGGTGTCTCTTCCATCCGCGGGATTTGTTCTCCCGCTGGAATTTCCACCATAAAGTCCGCGATGACCTGTCCTTTAATAGAAGTTCTCTTCTTGAAACTTATATCCAGTGCCCCCAACTCGATTGCCCACTTGGCCAGTCTACCTGACACTTCTGGCCTGTTTATCACTTGAGCTAGCTGGAAGTTAGTCAATACTTCAACCTTGTGTGCTTGAAAATACCGACGTAGTCGACGGGACGCATGCACCAGAGCTAAAACAAGCTTTTCCAACGTCGGGTACCTGGTCTCTGGGTCGGAAAGGACCCGACTGACATATTAAATGGGGGTCTGTATCCCGCTTCTTTCCACCAATAGGACGGGCTGACCGCGTGACGTCCCACTGCTATGTACATTTTTAGCGTCTCGTCTCGTTTGGGAGCCGTGAGCGTAGGCAGTACGAACGTCTTCATTTCTTGAAATGCTTTTTCTGCCTCTGGCGTCCACTTAAACTTGTTTTTATTGAGGCAGTCTTTAAGCGTGGATATGAAAGGCAAGGATCGTTCTGTATGCCGTGCCAAGAAACGGTTGATCGCTGCTAGTCTCCCGTTGTGGGTCTGTGCCTCTTTTAGCGTCTTTGGAGATGGCATGTTGATGATTGCCATCACCTTCTCTGGGTTTACCCGTTACAAGAAATTTGGGTATTTACCCACACATAATATGTGTAGGAAATACCATACAATGTGTTAGTACTTTCGTTTACCTACACATAAATTAAGTGTCATGATGTGTAGACTCATCACTGTGGATATAGATCATTATCTACACATTTATTATGTGTAGGTATATAGAAAGCTATACCTACACATATATGTGTGGGTAAAACTAATATATATGTGTTGGTAAAAGTATAGCAATTTGTTAGATTGGCGAATGACGTGGCATCTGACGTGGCATCCAACGTGGCAGCTAATTATGTGTAGGTTATGTGTAGGTATTGATCTTAACATGTGTAGGCATTGATCTTAACATGTGTAGGCATTGATCTTAACATGTGCAGAAATAATATATTGATGTGTTGGTAAAACTATTTAAATGTGTAGATAATAACCACGATTTATTTAAATAATAATTTTTAAATATATACAAACAAATACAAAAACAATTAAAGAAACATACGTGACCAAATTAACATTCATAATCAAAACATAAGTGTTCAAACAACCAAACAAAACACTTAAATAAACAAAGCAAATATTGACCATAAGTTACTAACGGGTTATATAAAATTTCTTAACGACATCACTTATCGATACTTTCATCACCCTCTAGAGTATCACCTTGAGATTGTCCAGATGTGCTTGATGGAGGAGGCATGATATTATTCTCAGTCAGTGCTTGTTCCATAACTGTACATTTACTTGTCACTGTCTGAAGTGCATGGACTAGCTTATCATAAGAAGGATGCTTTGTTTTTTTAGTTGTACCCATTGTGTTATCAACAATAACCGGATCACGTCCCCACCCATGCAAACGAATAGAGCTTCGTCCAAGTACGTTCTCTATAATCGACTTGTCGCTCACTGATTCCACGGTATGCTGGTTTCTCAACTTCATCATTTATTTCTTTTAGGAAAAAAAACAAATACAATAAATTAATTGTTTACCAAATAATGAAAACCTAGAAGTAGAAAAGAAAAAAGTAAACTTACATATATTGCGGCCGCACTTTTAGATATCCAACCTTTTTCCGCATTCTAATGTGTAAGCCGACAAGTCTCAAGTTGACCGGATGAATAATCCAAATCCAAGCCAGGCTCAATGTGATAGCGTATTGTACTCTTCGAACCATTTCTACTATCAAATGCATCTACAACCACTTCCATGAATCATTAATTATCCCCTACGTCACAACCATTCTCTTCAAAAACCATACCTATAAGCAAGTGAACAGGTCACCGCTTAAAGAAAACAATAGTGATGTTAATCCAGGAAGTTAAAGATTAGACACTTTAAGTTTATTTCAGCAGCCTGCAGACGTTAACAAACAAACAGTCTTCTTCTTGCAGACTGCAGACCATTGGTCCACCTCTTCTCCTGCAGATGTCTGCAGATGTGGTCCGCAGACTGCAGACCTTTTCCTGCAGAAAAAACAAACAGCACCTTACTGACATATTAAAGGAAATTGTTGCAATTCTCATGAAGAGAAGATCAATATGGTCATCATGAACCCATTTTGACTCATTACTTGTGCCGTCCGTTTTTCCAGGCCTAAAATTAGCATTTGAATAGATAACTAAATATGTTAAATACTAAAATACAAGTATGTGAAATTTTTTTTTTAGTTTTTAATAGTAAAAACTAACTAAATTAACCTAAACTAGACACTCTAAGTTTTAAATTTATAACCTAAGACTCTCTAAACCTAAACCACACAACCGGCAAGTGTACCGGTCAGTGCAGTACAGCTAAAGTAAGTCCGAGTATCGAACCCATGAGACTCTACTGGAAAACGTAAACTAGACTCGACTACTTATCTACAAACTGACTTAAATTGTTTTTTATGGTTTGGGAGGAATTTCTAACAGACTAATGCAAATAAATAATATAAAACTAAAATAATTGAAGACACAATCTAGGAACTAAAATTCGGATCAGGTGATGAAAAGGCACTACCTAGGCTAGAATCCTACACATGAATGATAAAGGTTTAGCCTCTAAAAGTCATGATAAAATCAAAACAAGAGAAACAAATAATATTCATGGTGTTCACAACGCGTTTCAAAATAATAAATAATTGAATTAAAAACGACCCGTGCTCGCATCAATGCTTCAACCTTTAACCTCTTCACTTTCCAATCCTGCTGTTGTCGAGTCCTTCGAAATATAAATGTTCTCCGCTCTGTCGATGTGGCTGCTCCTGTGCGCCTCCAAAATAATATTGGTCGCTGCGATATCCAATTCCCTAATATCTTTTTTTGCGGCCGCCTTCCTAGTTCTCCCCAAAAATAATATTCCCCCATCAACTTAATAATAATACACCTCTTGGGCTTTGGGCCGTGACCTTGGGTCACGGTTTCCTTTATTTTATTTTTTTTTTCTTTTTATTATTATTATTATGATTATTATATTATTATTATTACTATTATTATTATTATTATTATTATAACTTGCACCTTCTTTACATATCATGTTAATAAAATAAAATAATGATTTAATTATTCAATTTATATGTATCCAATATCTACATATACTTTTTTAGATACGCGTAGATATTTTTTATGCCACGATATTTATTAAGTACGTATATCTAATATTTACACATATCGTACATTTTTTAAAAAGTGTATGTATTTATTTGGTGCGTCATTTAAAATAAAATTAGTATTTTTTATATGTAACCAATATCTACGCATGTTGTACATTTTAAGCATGTGTAGATATTTATTTTGTGACGTCGTTATTAAAAACTAAAATAAGAATTTATATAATTGATTTATCTACATATTTGTTTAAATATATTATGTGTTGGTAAACATAATCATTTACCTACACATATATTAGTTGTTTACATGTTTGTAGATAATTTACCTACACATAACAAAATTTTACCATATGTGTGGGTAGTTTAACATTTAATTCATGTCAATTTTGGGGGGAAATTTTCCCACCAACTCCAATATGTAGATACTTTTTATTACCAACATATATGAAGTGTTAGTTGTTATTATACATAAATCGTTAGCAATTTCCCACACATGTACAAAAATGTGTAGATATTTACCCACACATTTACATGTGTTGGTAAGTTATGTGTGGGTAAACACCCCAAATTCTTGTAGTAGTAACCACTACTCCGAGGAACTTGCCCTCCTCAACCCCCGAATGAGCATTTCCCCGATTCAGCTTAATGTTGTACTCACGGAGCTTCTTGAAGGTTTCTTCGATGTCCTTGATGAGGTCACTTTCGGTGCTACTCTTGATGACCAAGTCGTCGACGTAGACTTTCTAGGTTCCGTCCAATCTGACTTTCAAATGCTTGATCCATCAACCTTTGGTACGTTGCTCCCGCATTCTTTAACCCAAAAGGCATCTTAGTATAACAATAGATGCCTGCATCCGTGTGGAACGCGGTTTTGTCTTCATTTTCTCGCGCCATCTTGATTTGGCGATATCCCTTATACGCGTCCAGGAAGCATTTAAACTTGAATGGTGAAAGAGAATCAACTTTGAGGTCAATCTCCGGTAGTGGATATGCATCTTTCGGGCAAGCTTTATTAAGGTCTTTGTAGTCCACACACATGCGCCAAGTTCCATCGTGTTTCCGAACCATCACCGGATTGGCTACCCATGTGTGGTACTTGGTTTTCCGCAGGATGCCCGCTTCTTCTAGTTTTTTCACTTGTTGCACAACCGCGACCCTTCGGTCTGGGGCTATGCTTCTTCTTTTCTGTGCAATTGGTTTAATCGAGGGGAACGTTGATAACTTGTGCTCTGCCTTCGATCTTGAAATTCCCGTCATATCTGCATGTTTAAATGCGAAAACGTCCAGATTACTCATCAGCACCTGCTTGAGTTGATCCTTGACCGAAGGTGACAGGGTGTCACCAATCAGCACCGTCTGTTCTAGGTGTTCTACATTCAGTACCCATCTTTTCGGGCCGTGTAGCCCTGCCGGAGCCTGATGGCATGGCTTGTGTTAAGTTGTTGAGCAAATTTTATCACCTGATACGGTTGCCACCCCTTGGGGGGAAGGGAACATCAAGAATCCTCTTGCTGTTGAAACTAAAGCATCTATTCGGCCCAGAGTATAATAGCCTATGATCATGTTATATTGAGAGTCAGCCGGAATCACCAAGAAAGTAACCAATATGGTCCTTTCTCGGCGGCCGTCGCCGATGGTGACTGGGAATGTCAGTTGCCCCAGTGGTTCAACACTTTCTCCCGTAAAACCTCTTACTGGCCCCCGTTCCGGTTAGCATCTTCTGGTCGTCTAAGCGCATCCGCTGGAAACAAGGCTCATATATTAAGTCTTCTGAACTGCCGGTGTCGACGAGTATCCTTCTCATGCTATAATCACCCACGACGGCCGTGATGACCATGGCTTCCATGCTTAACACCTTGTAATGAGGTGGGACCGTCATGACAGCTTCCATCCACGGCTCGAAACGTTCAAATGTTCGTTTTTTGTCAAACCTGGACTCCACTCGAACCATATTGATTTCCCTTGGTTTTTTTGCCCGCAGCCTTGTCTCCCCCACCGGATGATGGGCCAGGTTTCATGTGTTTTAGCAGATGGGCCAACTTCCCGGATCTGACGAAATACTCGATTGCCTTCTCAGCTGAAAACATTCATCAGTGTCATGTCCGGTGCCTTTGTGATATGCGCAGTACTTAGACTTGTCCTGTGACGGTGAATCTTTAAGGGGCTTCGGGTGTTGAGCCTCAAGTCCTCGGACTCCAGTATCAGGGATGGTGTTTTTGTCAACTCACGGTATTCTTGCCCTGATCGCGACTGGCCTTCTCCCTTTCCCGCGAATGTATCCCGGGGCCTATCTGATCTTCGCGGTCATCCCGTCTGTCATCCTTTCGATCATTTCTGGAATAAGGTTGGCCTGATGATTCTGCTTTTCCCCTGTTCCTGCCGCTTCTGTGGTCCCGGTTGTCATTGGAATCAGAAGCTTTAGCAGACTCTTGCTTTTTCCGAACCGCATGGTTCATAGCTATAGACTTTTCTTGCTTGACATGAGCCTTTGCGATAGTCATCATTTCATCCATGGTTTGTGGGTACCCTTTCGGGCCATGAAGTTTCCGCAGCAAACCATCGTCATTTACCCCCATAGTGAAAGCTGTGCATGCCAATTCCTCCGTAAGACCCGGGATCTGGAGTCTCTCTCTGTTAAACCTAACGATGAAATTTTCCACTGTTAAGTTGTCACGCTGACGGATGTGCATGACCTCGTCTCTATATTTGGTATGCCTTTTTGCTGGCTAAACTGTTGTGAGAACCCTTGTACTATCTCCTTCTAGTTGGCGATAGATCCGGGAGGTAAGCTATCCCACCAAACTCTAGCTGCGCCAACCAGGGTTTGGATAAACATGTGGCAAAACGCGGGCATGGGCCAATCCTTTGAACGTCCCGCAGACTCGAAAATGCTCAGATGATCGTCGGGATCCCCCGTTCCGTCATACTTCCCGACAGTGGAAGATAGCTTCAGGTTTTGTGGGAGCGGCGCGTTAGCAATTCTTGGCGCCAGCTTCGAATAAGTCGGCACGGCTTAGTGAGCTCTTCATCATCTTCGTTTGAGGGTCGTCTCGACCATTCCCTTCTCCGCACCGTTCCAGTTGAATGACCCGGGGCAGGGGTTGGGTATTCCCTGGCTGACTTACTTGGACGACACCGGTAAGTGGTGCCGAGGAGCTTGCCAGGGTCCCGTCGTACGTCTATCTGGTTCTGACTTCTTCCAGGCGTGTTCCCGGAGCCTGCGTCGTAAGATTAGTTGGCCCTCCCCACCCCGTCATTGGCGGTGCCATAGGAGGGTACATATATGGGTACGGGTAGGAGTACGGGCTGGCGCCGGTTGGTTGATACATATATCCATAGGGGTGCATTGGATAATACGACATGTATGGCTGATTCCCTGGCGTTACAGGAGTGTAAGGAGCAAACGCAAGGTTCACAAGTGTCGCCATGGGTGAGGACATCATGGATGCCGTCATGGCTGCTGAGAATAATTGGAGGCTGGCCGCCGCTGTTGCCCATGGCATAGAGACTGTCGAAGGAAGTGACATTGCGACTGATGTGGTGTGAACAATAGGTCTAGTGTAAGTTACCACAGGGGCGGACATAGGGAATGGCGGTGCCGTGGGATTTAACCCTGTGGCAGGCATGCCTGATGATCTTCCCCGGGTTGCCAGATCTCCATCCCGTTGCCCTCCGGACGAAACCAGGAGGTTCCATCTCTATCTCTTCATTAACCGAGTCTACAGAGAGATGATCTTCGTCTTCGTTGTTCACCCGCCTGAGGTTCTGGGGATCATTGGGTGGTGCTGCGAATTGAGAGTCTTGATGTGATGCCATTTTGTCAGATGAGAAAAATGATTCTCTGTCCAGTTTCCGTCCCACGGATGGCGCCAATGAAGAAACAAGTACCTGAGTGAACTGATGTTCTGGATAGGACAAGAAACTCCTTCTGATCCAATTGAACAGAATCAACCTAAACTGCAAAACAGAACACCGTTAGGACTCGTCACAAGATTGGGGGTTTTCCTGTGACCACCCTCCGGCGTGAGAATAAGTATGGCTTTTAAGCACTTGTAATGATGGTAATGTGGAATATTGAATGAATCAATATGTTTACCTGTGTCCCTCTTTATAGCTGAGGGTTCCTCCTTCTTTCATGGCGCGTAACCGCCTACGACTTCTTAGTTGTTCCGTTTTCTTGGAGATAACATATATCTCTTATATTCATAAATTTCGGGATGGTTGTTCTACTCCATATGTTATCTTCTTTCTCGTAATTGTTTGTTAGCAATTATAGTTGATCGCTTTAGCCTTAATGGGCCTTGCCCATTGGCCAAATCAGGCATTGTAGGTGTGGGCTAGTTGAGTCAAACTGGGCCCTACCTCGTCAATCACAAAAGGGAGGTTTTCATCATATTCCAAACTATGAAAAAATGTATGTAAAACCCCTCACAAAAGACCAACACCAATCTTGCGATCCCCGCCCTGTCCATCCAGGCTTCCATCCACATTAATCAATTGAAAAATAAGTTTGAAAAATGTCAATATATAACATATTTGTGAGTTCACAAGTTCTAGTTTTTACCACGGATCAACACATCAACATAGTACATGAAACAGAAATCTATGTTACCTTATTAAGGGGGAGAGATGTCTACATTGGTAATTATATCTAAATTTTTAGATGGGAGTCCAAAGGCCTCTTTACAAATCTCTAATTTTTGGCTCTTTTTTTCCTTTTATGCCCCTCATATACAACCTTTAATGCCAATTATACATATCTCTTAGAAACAATCAGCAGGTGGTATTCAGTTTTAATAGTTGCATGTACTCAAATGTCCAGATTTGGTCATTATAATATTGGATCAATATACTGGAGGTTTTACATCTGTATTCTAAAAAGAGAGTATATAGATTCTTGATCTTGGAGATGTTTTAATCTTTAGGCATCTTAGTTTTTGTTAATCCTATAAAATGCAATCTTCAATTCATTCTCAACTATTGCGGTCTATGGTGCAATCAAATCCACGAATACCACATGTACGAGATTTTTGTAGTTCCTTTTCTTTTATCTTTCACATGTATGTATATTATAAATTATGCCTTTTTTGTTACACGGTCTAAACGCAACGTAATTGGTTACAACCCATAGACCGCATTTTCTTATTTGCTTTTAGAAACCATGCTAAGTTGCTTCAACTAATCAACGAACCTGTTGAGGCTTTAGAATGGCAATACGGTCGTTTTCTTATTTTATGTGTCGACAGTATTTGATGTTTCAATAAGGCTGGTTCATGTGATAATATTACTATTCGTACTAATCTGCCCTTTTATTAAATAATTGGTGAATCATTTAGGGGTCTATTTGATCAAAGAGATTAGGAATGCCGGCTGTCTATGCCTTCGACGCGAGAGATATTGTGAATCTGTGCTTGGTAGCACGGGTTCTCGGAAATGGAAAAGCTTGTTTAATCGGTGGCGCAGGTAGCTTTATGGAGCATCTGGAAATGCAGAAATGAATTGGTTTTTAACCAAAAGGTGCCAAACTTAAACAGAGTCATAGAAGAGATTAGGCGAGCGAGTTTCTTGTGGATCAAAAATAGGGCCAAACTAAATGATTTTAATCGGGAATTTCTGTGAATTGATATATACTTGTAGCAGCAAATCGACTCTAAAAATACATTAAATACGTTGCCCAACACGCGTCAATAAAACATTACGTACCCGCAGCAACGCGCGGACATTCTACTAGTATTTATAAAGATGAGTTTTAAAAACATATGTTGATGAAAAAGAACTATATATCATACGTAGAGGTGCAAAAAACTTGATGTAGTATTTTCATTCATGGAATGAACTATTAAATTAATAAAAAAAAAACGGAATCAGTTCAGAACCGGTTCGTGTCGAGTCAAACAAAATCAAATAAAAGTACAAAACAATGACTGTTGTGCTGTTGCACGCTCCATCGACAGATTCGTATCTTGAATCGTCACTACACCTTTCCAATGTGAATCTTTTCTGCAGGGAGGTTACCTGAAAGCAGGACCAGACATTCAGTATATATTTATCTTTCTACCGATGTGTATTGGAACGAAGACCAGCACAGAAAGGGTAAAACAGAATTTTCATGTACATAAATCCAAATAAAAGTACAAAACAGTCGTTCAACGACTTACCTGCGCAACTCGGATTAAGTTCTAAGTAGCACCTACAATAACATATAGAAACTTAGAACCAGATACTACAAAGTACAAACAGTGAGCTTTTGGTACCAGTTGCAACCCAGAAGTACACATCAACAACCAATCTAAAATGACTATCAATCTCCAGTTGATGACCCACAAACCAAAATATATGACATACTATCAAGTAAGACAAAACATATAAATAAAAACCAAATCGCTTGTGATGTTCTCATTCCCTACCTGATGTATTGAGAAACCCATATGATAAAGTAACTCCTCTTCTGAGGCTGAATACGCGATGTCAATCTTGTTGCCAAAAATCAAGAAAGGTACAGTCGCCAATGATTCATTTCAAATAACACATATGGCAACTTCTAACTAAATGCTAATAGTTAATTTGGCAAATTAAATTACTAATATATTAATTTCACTGACTTAAACAAATAGATGTAGATTAATAATTAATTAAACACAAAGGTATTTGGACGTTGGCCAATAGGAGATGTCCATTAATTGGGAAGAGTTAATTTGGACAATGGATTCACGTGGGTTATTTGGACGTTGGGCCAATAGGAGATGTCCATTAATAAAATCAAAGGTATTTGGGGCATTACCGCATTAATGATTTCTACTATCAATTAGCCTAAATCAATTGTTGCTGTAAAAACAGCTGCAGCAATGCAGCAAACAGACACCGCTGCGCTAATTTGCTGTTGCGCTAATCTGCTGCTGTGCAAATGATTAAGTGCACTAAAAAGTAAGTGCAGTGCGCTAATAAGTTAAGAGATGCCCTATTATTAAAATTTAGAGCTACTTCTAGCTAGAATGTTCTCGCTCATAACTGTTTTTATCAACCATATAATAAGTAATACATATTCTTCACATGAAATTTAGTGATCATGTAGATACACATTTCGTAGGTCGTATGATCTAACATACACTTCTAGTTTTGACCTATCAAAATAACTACTCTGCTTAAGATTTTTTTTTTAATTATTGTCCGTTTGACCCATTTCCCAAGCGATGTAACGAAAGAAAACAATTAGAAACTTAAAAAAATCAAAACTTACTCACATAATTGATCACAAAAAAAAAAACAACTGAAGGTACTAAAAAGAGTTTACTTCATTAACATAGATTTGAATTTTTATCACCAATTTTCAATGTTAATGCACCTTGTATGTAGCTGTGTTTCAAGCCAAGGCCATCCTTGCTACTACTTTTGACTTTTTGGTATAAACACTATTCTTTTAGCAAGCAATTATGTTACGAACCGACAAATTAAGGTATAAGAACTTGTATTGTTATCCATAGTATAAGTAGAATTAAAAAGAGAAATCTTACAGAATAGAAGTTAAGAAAATGGGAGATATGCACTTGTTGATATATTTGATGCACAACAACCATTCCTTCAATTGATCTAACCTAATAACCAAAACTTATCATCATTTGATGCACCTGTTGTTATGTTCATTTTATATAGTTCAATTCATAATTTCGATTGAAATTCTTTAACATGGTCAACAACAATTTGTAGCCGATTGAAATTCGGCTGACTTTTCCCGTTTTGATTTTATAAAACCGACCGACTACTCAATAGCGAATTTGATTTACTCACCTGCCTGGGTGCTTGACTAAAGATTCCTAGAGTTGACCGGATGCCACCGCAGCAGCCAATAGATTACCGTCGCCACTGAATGTGAATTGAAGACGACTGCTGCTACAGTTCTGCACATTTAGGGTCAAATAATCATTATTCAAGTATTAGCTTGATCAAGTGCTTGACAGAGCTACAGCCAATTGAACATAAATCAAGCGCCAGCCTCAAATAAACTTTTAAAGGTACACTTAAGTGACATATACAGTTAAATCTAAAACAATGAAAACGATACAAAAAAACAGTCTAAACCTGCCTAAAACATGTCTATAACAGCCAAAATAACCTGGATTTGTTAAATACTATTATGATTAAAGCAAACATCATTATTTAAATTATTGAAAATAAACATCAAAGGGCATGTACAAACCGATTGGTTCTTCGGGACTCTTCCCTTCCAAATGCTAAGTCGCTAGGCCGTCATCAACACCGGCAGGATACTTTCTCATAGAACTTTAAACAAACAGTAAGCTTAATCTAGATCTGAATAAAAACATGGATAGCATATCAGAATCCCAATTCCTACGCAAATTATTAATCACAGACAAAGTTATTGTTACAAGAGCATCAAAAGAAATGTTCACAAATAGACACAATATAATGGCAAACCAAAGCCCTAGATATGTTCAAAATCAATAAAAAAATTCATAAACACAAGAAATTAGCAACTAAAAAAATATGAAATTGAATAACTCACCAAAAATGGAAGTGGAAAAACTAATGAACCAACGTCTGACAAGGACAAACCGAATATTGTTACTTTAACCATCAGTAAGTCGTCGAAATTGAAAATCTAATCGGAGTTTCCATAAACAGATAGGTTTCAGTTTTGTTTATAGCTAATTGGTCAAATTTTGTTAATGGGTCAGATAAATTGAATAACTTCGGAACAGTTAATCGAACAAAGACAATGCAAAAGGCCCCTAAATTTTACTTCGTTTTGGTCCTCCTAAATGGTTTGATATAGACGCGCTATTATTTATAAAAACAAAATTTACAATAATATTGGACAAAAGATTTATCAGACCAACCAGTCCCTGTTTTGACCCATGCAAACCTCTTGTGTTGTGATGGCTTTCAAGTTTAACACGTCACATTTTTCGACGTTTGGCAGCCACCATAACCCAAACAAATTCCCATTTTGACATCTTCCCAAATCGGCAACCTCAAACTTAAATTGTATAAGCAAAATCATTCACTCTATGGAGTCACTTTATTCGACAGGCACAGATTGAAATATTTAGCTTTTGAAATAATTATAAATGGGAGTTTATTCGCAAAACTAATAAAATCATCATATGGAATGTAATTGACGACTTACTTAGCCTGAGACTTACCCTTAGGAAGTACGGTTGGATCTCGCTTAGCTTTAATCTTCCGTTGTAATAACTGTAACAAAAAAGTAACTTATCAACAACTCTCTGAATTAGCCACAACTGTCCTAAACCAGCAAAAAAAAAAAAAAAAAAACAGCCTGAAACAACCAAAAATTGGCTGGACTGAACTAAAGCACGCAGGCACCGGCCTGAACAGACAGATGCTAGCTTGTCTCGGGCGTGCGCCCTTTTGCTCATTTAACTACCTAGATTTATATGATACTTTATTTTTATTTACTTATTCGTTAATAATTTCTATTTATCTTATGATTATAATAGATAGATTACGATATTATTAGAAATAAATTCTAGCTAAGAGAGTGGACTAATCTTTCATATAATTTTGAGAAAATAAACTTGGCGTATCTTGGTATTTTAAACATTGCCATATGGAAAAGTGATAGTACAGATAAAATTATTTATAAGAGTTATTCCTTTTGATTGGTATTCTAAACAACATTATCTTGATGTATATTTATAAATTCTAGTCTATTTTCCACCAAAAATTATTTATTGAAACTTAAAAAGAAGAATTAGAAGACCTGGGCATGCCTTTCTAATGGGAAAATACAATACCTGCTACTTGTATTGCTCATAAAAAAATCGCCATTGATTTCACTATAGCGTAAGAAGGGGGTAAGCCGGTTGTGGACAGAGGTGGCCCAAACAAACGGTTGCTTTATTCTAGAACAACTATATGAATCATCTCTAGACCTCTTCAACCCTTCATAACAACAATTCAACCAAATTACAAAACCAAAACCAGAAATCACAACAGTAAATATAAAAAAAAAAATCAATAATTATCACTATGTATAGCAAAACGAATCGTCACCGTGGATGATTGTAAAAGCAAATTCACAGGTACAGGAACTTACAATCAAAGCTCCCTCAAACCTCAAAGTCAGACCAGTGCAGGTATCAAAAGGTTTACCGATTAAACCCTTCTTTCCAGGCTTGAAATTGACCATCAATGAGCTCCGATCGCAACTTTATGACGAAATAATATTCAATATATGAATATAATCATTTCATATTCTTTAAGAAGTAGTTTATGTTTAAGAGTTACCTGATCGCTTTTATAAGTGTAATCCATTCTTTCAGCCCCGTCAATTGTTGAGAAGAAACCAAAGAAAATTAAGCGAAGGGGACTTGAAGTTAAGCATTGATGACAATGGAAATGATGTTTAAATATGTCTTGCCATCAAACAGATTTTCCTTAGCTGGTTTCTTTGGTGACTTGCTAACAATTCCCTGCTCAAAATTAGTACTTCAATATATTCCAAAACAAAAAAAAAAATTGTAAATTCACAACTATTAAGCAATAAACAGCATAAAACTTTGATATTACTATTAACGTAACACAAAAAAACTAACCTGTACGAAAGACATGTTCAAGAGGCATGTGCGACGAAACTTTGATATAACTATTAACATAACAACTCTGAAAAAGCAGAACCTGTATCAAAGAACAATACACGAATAAGTAGTTGAACGCATGCAAAATAGCGCGAAAAATATACAAAGATTACTCGTTAAAGCAAGAAACAACATCACAAAGCATAACGCAACCTGCATAAAGCAACAATAAACACATATCTCAGTAGCTCAACTATATTCACAAGTAATTATATTATGTCTCAAGAGACTGGTATCAGTGAAGTAATTTAGTTATTTGTTAATATCAGATCATCTTTTGATGATCTTGAACATGAGATGTTGTTGGGACATAATCAAACATAATTACATGAACAAACATAATCAAGCATAATATATCATGAAATGTAAACGAAAGCATAGAAACTTAATGACTACCTTACTAAAGTTGAACTTCTTGTAGCCTCTATAATACTCTTGTGATCCTGCACATGCTACATAAGTACATAACATAACCACATCAAACCCAACAATTAAACAATACATCCAATAGAAATCGAATGAACATTACGAACATACCTGATGGGCCTGTTTTCAGCCAAATGGGTCCCCAAAGAATCATAAATTATATTCATCCATATTGTTCTTCTCTGAAAATAGATCCTAACCATTCGGCACAATTCACAAACACATTAACATTCAAAACATGAACACAAATATTGACTGAAGCAACAAAAGATGCTAAGAGGGTTCAATTTATAACTCTGCCTTTTAACTTAACAGGTTCTCACGGTTAAAAAATGAAATTGCGATCTTTCGCATTAAGTTTACCTGTTTTCTATAGGCGAATGAAGTTCAGTAAATTTGCATAGTTGTTTCGTCAATTCATCATTAAAAGGTACAAACTTTCTCTTCCCTTCAGTAGTCCTAGAACTATAAACTGTCTGCAAAAAATATAATAACACAGCTATCAATAATCAATCCATATAAATACACAAACAATAATAACACAAAATACCTTGATGTAATAGTGGGAATTGTAATGTTCCAGAAAGTAAAAGGATTGCCAACCACAGAAGCAGCCACAAGTGCACTAATATGAACCATATCCATCATCAGAAAAGCACGAACGGAATCAGCACTCTGTAAAGTCAGTAGTTAATGAGTTGAGCATAGGAAACTTGATTAAAAGACATTTTTTGTTATTCTAACAGCAATCACTCCATTTCAAAGCCAACACATAATAAACATAACAACCATCATGGTAGCTTAAGTATTACCTCATTACTCGTCAAGAGTAATTCGATCTGGTATGAGTAATTCGATCTCGTATGCCCTATAGAAATAATAATAATAATAATAATAATAATAATAATAATAATAATAATAATACCCGAATCATCTACTACCTGTAACCACCAAGGTCACCACTTGAAACCATCATACCTCACCTACTATGAACCGCCGCTAAAAAATAGCTCAATAACCCTACTACCACCGTTAGCTGCTCCAGCCATCTCTCCTACCTTTCCCCGAAGGTTATCAAGAGCAACATAGTGGATTTTGAGGCTTTACCTGTGTGGTCAGATTTGGACCCGTTGGTACCATCACGTCAATCCGTCGCTGCTGCTGCTCACACCGTCTTCCTCTACACGTGTCCGTTTTCGTCATCTATGTGTGATAAGAAAACCCTCATCATCAATCATCATCATCAAACAGAGAAAAAAAACCTTTAATCTACAAAAAAATCAGAGAAAAAGATAGATGAACATCGATTAATCGAAATAAGAATTGAAGAGAGATTACCTTGGATTGGAGATGAATGAAAACCTTGAATCGCCCTGATTAGGTTTTCGTTTGAAAGGAGGCGACGATGAAAGTGAGAGTTATGTTATGTCTGTGTGTTTTTTAGGGCTATTTATATTTTTCTGATTTTTGATTAAAAAAAAGAAAATTTTATAAATTCTCACAAAGTGCCATGTGGCTTAACAATGGGAGGAGAGATAACTGCTAGGGGGTGAATGATTGCCATGTGTCAAAATTTGCTTTCAAATATTATATGTATAGATATTTTCATAGTAATAATAACTTTTATAAACAAATAAACATGACGGTACTAAACAGGTCTTCTTCGCAGCAGACGATTGGCTTATTAATGTTGGTTTACTAAACATGCCTTAAGTAGGACTAGGTTCTTCCCGTGTTTTCACACAGGGTTCCACCTAGTAACTATATATAAAAAGAATTGAAGTTTGATGATGTGGCATTTAATGATGGCCTCAACCCTCCCTTAAATGTACCATGTGGCATCATGAGGTGATAATGTTTAATTTTTTTTTTTTTATTTTTATTATTAAAATCTAATAATAAAATTAATTAAAACCCTATACAAGATATGCATATCTTAGAATTCAAA
>JAUTDX010001239.1:0-55202 GCA_030844895.1 Ambrosia x helenae
CGAACAAAGTCAAACTGAGCTTGCTTCTTCGAATTAGAGTGATTGTGTTGTGAATTTAGAGAGAGGGGTTTTGATTATCGGCGAGTATAGCTTGCAATGAGGAGCTCAATTTATACTAATTACATGTATACGTATGTTTGGAACTTTTGACCCTTCATAAATCGTTTACGCGTATTTGTACAAGATTTGGAAAGTTTTAAATCATGTTATTGCGTGGAGAATAAGCTGAATAGGTCGGTACAATCATACCATAGATGAATTGCAATAAAAAAGCGGATTGAAGTTGTTTTGGAAGGGATGGGTTTCGCAGTTGACTTTCCAAAGTCAACTGTGCGTGTATATGAAAGGTTTAACTTTGTTTGTGTTTGATAAATGTCACCAAACAGGGTTGTAGCCCAGTTGGTTAAGGTGTGTTTGTATGTTGGCCCGGCCGTGGACGCGGGTTCGAGTCCCGGTCCACGCATTTCTTTTTTTGTAATTCTTTCACTCATGTATTGTTACCCTAAGTTTATAATATGGTTATGTAAGCCCAAGAATGTCTCAAAATATTTTTAAAATGTACTAGAATGTTGGAATGCAACATTTTTAATATATATATATATATACATATATATATATATATATTTATCAAACAATTTAATATAAGGGGACTAAAACATATATTAAATAAAAAAAATTTGAGAAAAATTCGCGATGTTACAAAAGCTACCCAAAGCTCCTGGTGGAAAGGTATTCATGCTAGTAATGACAGACTACTTCTCAAAAGGGATCGAAGCTGAAACATTTGTGCACGTTAGAGATAAAGAGGTGGTCTCATTCATCAAAAGGAATATCTTAACAGATTTGGAATACCATCTGAAATTATTTGTGACAATGGCTCTCAATTCATTAGCAAAACAACAACTGACTTTTGTGAGAGTTGGGGGATCAAGATGGTAACTTCAACACCAGTCCATCCTCAGGCTAATGGACAAGCAGAATCTTCAAATAAAATCATTGTCAACAACTTGAAGAAGAAGCTTGGGAAAAGAAAGGGAAATGGGCAGAAGAACTTCCATTCGTACTTTGGGCTGATAGGACTACTTCCAAGAATGCAATGGTCAGACACCTTTCTCCTTGGTCTTTGGAACAGAAGCAATGCTGCCAACAGAGATGGTCATGCCTACAGCAAGGAAACATCTTCAGGATGCAACTACCAATTCTGAAACATTATTGCAAGATTTAGAAACTGTGGATGAAATCAGGGATGCTGCTAAATTAAGGATGGCAGCATATCAACAAAGGATTGCTAAAGCCTACAACAAGAATATAAGGATAAGAAGATTTCAAGAAGGAGACTTGGTACTAAGAAAAGCCTTCCAAAACACAACGAAACCAAAGTGATGGTAAGCTAGCTCCCAAGTGGGAAGGCCATACTTGATTGATTCCAAAGCTGGCAAAGGAGCATATTGGTTATCGACGATGGAAGGAGAAATTCTACCAAGGGCTTGGAATGCTATTCACCTAAAATACTACCATGCCTAGGGATGCATATGACTGATCTCTCTGGAAGAGAAACCATGGTCCGAATCACTGGTGGGATGAAGGTGAAGGCTGATAGAGATGAATCATCTCCATATGTAAGTATTTATCCTTAATCTATTTCGATCGATTATATTTTTACTAAACATGGTCTAGAAATAGTCCATCCTGATAATTTTGCAGTACCATCCTGAAGATGGAATGCTTAGAAGAATAGAGGGTTGGCCACCCTCTCCTCCGTTAAGGTGTCCGACACCTTCCTAAGGTTTTAAGGTTTTCACCTTTCACATTGGGTTAGCAACCCCCGCCTGGTTCGCACGTTGCTCATGTATATTTTTGGATGGTGGGACCAGTCCATGTAAAAGTGGCTGACAATTTCATTATCTTTGAGATATACAATGAGCTCTTAAGGTTTAGACATTTTTCAATGTCTCTTAGGTATTTGGTCTAGTCACCAGGGCCTTGTCGCCAGTTATTCCTAAGGTCCTTGTCGCCAGTTATTCTCATGATGTTACATATTGGTCTTGTCACCAAGCTATTACAAAGGGGTTTGATCCCAGTTAAACCAAAGGCCTAAGTCGCCAGTATAATGACAATGTTTCCTTTACAGGATATGATCAAAGCTTAATTATTTCCTAGAAAGGATTATGGACTTAAAGTCTATCTTGAAGATATCATCCTAAGGATAAAGAAGAGGAATAAACTGGGGACATCCTCAGGATAACGAAGACCATCCTGAAGATGACAAGAGCAGAAGAAACTACTCAACAAGGAAAATACAAAAGGTATTGTTTGTGTTATTTCTTTACAACCTAAATGTTTGCTAATGTTTGCAGAATATCAAAAAAGACAAAGAACACAAGGATGATAGCATCATATTCAAAATTTGATATCAACCCATGGCTTGATCCAAAACCAGGACCCATCCACCAGGGGTCAGCATCTATAGTCCGGGTCAGTAGAAGATTTGGGCTTCGTCTTGAAACCAAGATCCTTCCACCCCAAACCTTATAATATTCTAATTTATTACATGCCAAAGTAAAATTGTCTAAAATTGTTCAACCATCACAGCCACAAAAGATCTAATAAAAAAAGTGGGCTCCAGCCTAGTCAACACATCCTTCATCGCCCACAGGAAGGTCCTTCACCACCTCAGCAACCTTGGCCTCTGCTGCCTTCACCTCGGCATCCTTAGGATCCTTAGCCACATCCTCAGGATGGGCAAACAACAGCAGGCTCATAAACCACCTCTTCTCCGCCCAGGCTTTTGATTTTCTTCTTCCAAGCTTCGACATCCCAGGTATTCTGATCAAACCCAGGATCCTTGGCCTGGAGAGCCATCTTCACCCTGGCCTGAAAGACAGAACTAGTGGCAGACTTGATGAGCCCATTCCTATGATCCTGCGCCTCCTTTTCCTGATCCAACATGGCCTTAGCATGCTCTGCCTTCACTCGCTTCAACTCAGCTTCGGTTTCTGCCAGCTTACCTTCAAGATATTTGCCCTTATCACGAGCAATCTTCTGGATGTCCTCAAGCTTTGGTCTGGGCCTCATGAAGTTCTTGGGCAACAGCATCCAAGGACTTTGACAGATATTCATGACCCTAATAAGAAAGAAAAGGTAAGTATTCCTGACTTTTTATCACTAACATGACAATGTTATCCTCATGATAGGACCATACCTGGAGAGTGAACTGGGATATCTTGTTCAAAACGTTATCACAGCTTAAACCCTCAAAGGGGGTAATCTCCTGAGCAATGGCAGAGAAGCGACACTTGACTTTCTCTTCTTCGAAGCAGCAACCCTAGACTTAGGGGGGTTGGATGAAGGAATAGCCATCTTGGAGTTGGATGGTGATGGAGAGGTTATTTTGGTAGCCTTGGCATCCATACTGTCAATATCATCCAAGTCAAAGGAATCAGGTTTTTTGGCTGAAAGTAAGACGATAGCAGGGTCAATAAATAAACAAAATAATAAACATCCCCAGGATGTAACATAATATAACTCACCAGACATCTCAGAAGCTTGACTGGTAGTGTGACTTTCTTCCACTTCAAAAGTCCTTACTGATTCAGGTAACTCGTAAAACAACTTTACACCGTAGGAAAGCGTCGTTCACAGGAGTAGCAAACTTGGCAAACGAAGCACCTGTCAAACAAAAAGTTTCAGGATGTTAACATTTTCAGGATGTAACTAAAAAAATTTTTTTTATAAAAACTTTGAATCAGTTTTACCACTTTTAACCAATAAAGAGGAATCTCATCCCCATGAGGATAGAGTTTCTCTTTACAAAGAAAAACTTTGTTTTCCAGTTTTTCTCAGACTTAACCACATTAAACAGAAAGGGTGGATCCTTTTCTATAACTGGAAGAACATAACGGTGAGAACGTGTTGGTCATCAACTTATAAACATGAGACAGGTTCCCACTTGAAGATGGACACCATGATTTTCGATGAGCCTGCTGCAAACCATCAGAATCTTCCAGAGTTCAGGCATGGCTTGGGAAAAATCCATCCCAGTTACATCAAAGAAATCTTTGATGAACGTGGGAAAGTGATACCTTAACCCTAGAAAGAATGGTAAGTACAGGAAACAGACCAAGTAGGAGATGCAAAATCAGATCTTGCATGAGGGTCATAAGGACGAAAATCAGCAGAACTCGGAAAGATTTTTGAGTTCTTTGGGCTTGAATGTCTTTATCATCAAAAGAACAGGTCTCTTGTTCAGGATGATTCAAGAGATTTTGGGGAATGAAGTCACTTGAAGTTCCCACACTCCCCGAAGCTCTTGTGGATCTTTTGACCATCTTCGGAATATTACTAATATTTTGCAGGTGTAAAAGAAAGTGAGAGCAAGAAGAGAAAGAAATTACCTTCTTAAAAAAGTCAAGTGTGATTATAAAGGAGGAGATAACCTCTAGATATAAAGGGAAGAGGGTGACGATATGTAACGGTCATCACATAATTACCGCCGAACATATAGCCGTTGTTATCCTGACAAGACGTCCCATCAGTCATCAGATAAGATATTATGATTAAAAAATGTATTTACCTTGAAAGATGTTAACGGTAACATATTTTATGGGGACAATTGTTGGTGGTGAAAATCCTCAGGATGATTTTTACCTCACATCCCTGGTGCAGCATCCTCAGATGCTGAAAGACTCAACTGACTTCAGGATTTAACTATATTTAAACATGTGCACATCCTGAGAATGGACTAACGAATTACCTTTTTATATTAATTGCAGGTACAACTAGGTTATAATATGGATATATAAATACTCTCCAACTTTTATATTATAACACTCGGTCAAAGAAGTCAAGGATCAAAGAGTAACTCATGCAAGCCAAAGTCCAAGATTGAAGATGAAGTCAAAGTTGTAACCGATATACATTAAATGTCGTCGAAAATAAAGGAAACAGCTTGGTACAACGTATAGCTGAGATGAAACTGCCACAATGGTCACCTGAAGTCTTCAAAGAGCTTAACTAAGCAGCTGATTACACGGGATTCTTTATTTACTCAGATGTACTATATATAAATGGGAATGATGGACGAGTATAGGACACATTGCTATCACTGAAGCTATACTCACACACTCAGTTACTTAGAACACGCACACATCATTGTAATCTTAGATCATCGTCCAATCAATCATAGTACTTTAAAAAAGGGATGGCGGTTGTCATAAATTTAAGAGGCGGATGTCATAAATTTTAGTTGAGACATATTGGCGGGTGTGTTTATGGGACACATTTATGACAGCATTTATGACACGTTATGACATGACATTTAATGACACATTTTTATGACAGTTTTTGTAACGCCCCAAAACTCCGTATCGCCTAATTACGCCATTAGGCGTGATTAATAAAATAGTAAAGCGGGGCTTTAACAATAAGAATAAGGGTTATCCTCTAGTATGGAAACAACCTAATGATTTTAATGTTATTATAATTGTGCACATACCATTATAAACTAACTTGATTAGTTAGTTTTATTAGTATATGAAGATAACATTTACATGAACTAGAGGGACTAGAATTGGACAAGGGGCAAAACAATGGGTTATAGATGAGGAAAATGAGATGTCAACATACACATTTTGTGTATATCGATCATCAGACAAAAACCCAAGACCAAAGCCTTGCTTCTTCACCTCTAGTCCCAAATCAAGAGAAATTAGAAGCCAAGATGGTGCATGAAGCCAATTATGGGTCATCTAAGGTTTTATATACACCAAGGTACCTTTAATTTGGTTGATTATGATGTTAAGTTTGTTCTTGATTATGGTGAAAATCATGGGTTTTGCTAAAAACGTGGGATTATTGACTATTAGAGGTTCCTCTAGCCATAGGGAACCTCAAACATGCTTAATTGCTCAAAAATAGCAATACATATAGATGATTGTTATAATATGTGAAGGATGATCATGTGTAAAATGTGGGTTTGTGGCCTTCTAGTAAAACCCATGTTAAAATAGTGATTTGATGATGAAATTGCATGATTGAATGATTATGTGATATGCTAAATGCTATAATGAATGTTTAGAATAGATATGATGATATGGAGGATTATATCCAATGTGTTAACTAAGAAAATTGGTGGTTAAAAGACCATGCACACCAAGTGTTTGTAAAAATGCCAAATTAGTATTATTGAATGAATATTATGTTGAAAACACACTTTATGATGAACTGAGATGTTAAAGACGATTAGAAGGCTGAATGTGCACTAAACTTAATAAATTTGATATGATAAATAGAAGGGATAGTTCATAATTAGGACTATCGCCTTATGATTAGTGCACATAACATGTAAAAAGGTTAGTTTGACTTCTAAAAGTCAAACTGACCCGACTATGAAGTAGAATAAATTAAAGTGTGAAAACTCGAGATATGGGTTAGTTATTGAAACAATGATTAACTTGATTCATCTTGAGTATAGAGAAGTGGGATCTTGACAAGCTATGTGGAAGCTTGAGGAGGAAATGATCAAATGGATAAGCGGATCATGAATGCACAAATGATGCCAAGGTAAGTGACTTATCTTAATAAGTCTCTTAGTAATAAAAAGGATTGTGTAAATATTTGTCAATTATCGAAATTGTGTTATTAACAAAGAATAGGTGTTTAATCATAAAGAGGAATAAGGAATAAGGGATTCTAGCTTGTAAAGGTTTAGAATCGCCAAAATGGTAGAAAAGTGGTTAGAGGAATATAAAAATATGGGATCCTAGCTTGTAAAATGTTAGAATCGCCAAAACAATGGAGAATGGTTAAAACTAGTTGGGACGTCTAACGAATAATGAAGTGTTGTTATAATGGGTCAAGTGATGTTAATATCACTTGAGCCCAAGAATTGAAAGTTTAATAATTGAGTGTTAAATGGTAAGATGAACGGGTCAAATGATGGTATGGCACCATTAGGGTTCCCGGATAATAAGATTGCAAATTGAGGATTTGTCACAGGTTGATGAATTGGAACGAAAAGCGTATGATGACGCCAACGGATCATATAGATGATTCGAATAATATCGGAATGAGCTAACGCTACCGGGTAAGTACATAGTGTAAAATAAGACCATGGGCGAGTATAGGTGGATGGAAATCACCCACATGAAACGTGGGTGCCAAATCGGTGAGTCGTTTTCTATAAACGTGTCTAATGCGCTTAGATGTGATTTAAAATATGGAATTCATGAAATTGGTAAAATGCTAAGTCCGCAAAGGCTTAGAGGTTTTCAAACATGTTAACGAGTCAAAAATAATGAGTGGTAACCAAGTGGTGTCGCCCACGGGTGACTAAAATAGAATATAGACCTCTAAGGGTAGTTTGGGAATTTTGAAGATTTACTAAAGGCTAAATCTATAAACCGGGTCATATTTCAACAAACCGGACGATGTTTTAGTTTAACAGTGTCCAATGGTTTTGACAATATGATTGATATGCTTTTAAAATGGTTAAATAAGGTTTTGTAAAACCTAAGACCTTAACGGGTCAAACGGTTAAAACCGAACTAAGTGGATTCTAATGGGTCAAAACCGAGAAGTGAAATTTATACCTTCATAGAACTTATCTATGCAAGTCTAAAATAATATTGGGTATGTACCGGATGTCCAAAAACGCCCATAGTAAAGGGATGGCTTGGGAAGGCATAAGTATTCATGCCTTAATAAAGTTGCAGCAGGTCGACCCGGGCGGGTCACATTCTGACCCGGGCGGGTCAAGATTCGGAGTTTTAAATCAACAGGTCGACCCGGGCGGGTCACATTCTGACCCGGGCGGGTCGCGATAGACAAGCTGATTTTTAAAAATTCGTATAAAATCATAGAAAAATCGTTAGGGGGTGTTCTTTATATGCTTGGAAAGGTATTTGAACGAAGAACATTTCTTATTTGAAAGCCGAAGTCAGATTATGGGTTTTAAAATGGGTAAATGTGACCTGAACAGCTGCTGCGCAAAAGTGCAGCAGTTTATTTTCTTGATATGGGGCCGTTTGGCCTGGTTCGTTCCGTTTCGACACGCAACGACATTTCTAATATAGTAAATGCAGTATTGGCAACCCCACTAACCATTACTTGTGTGATGGTGCCAGGTACACGTTCGGTAGGAGCTCCGGAGCACGGATCAAGTCAAAAGGAGAGCCGAACACACCCGATCACTTATACGCTTCCGCAATAAATTGTCGTTTAAAGTACAAACCGTAGTATAGGTTTGTGATATCCAAAAGAAAAAATAATAATAATGCAAAGTTGAAGGTCTCTATCAAATCAAAGCCTTTAAAAATGAATTGTAGTTATTAAGGTAAAAGTTTTAATTGGTCGTGATTTTTGATTAAGGCCAAAACTCGTAAGTTTTAGCGATTATTCGCGTGTTTACGGGTTAGGGTCTTACAAGTGGTATCAGAGCCATTGGTTTGAGGGATCCTAGTGTCGAGAAGGATACTTGGACTCAAACTGTGCGCTCAAAGTGTTAGAGGGTGTTCGGTTTGAGACTTGGTCGTGTAAATCCGGTAAGTTACTCTCGTAGTAACTAAAACGATATAGAAATAGAGTTGTGATAAATAGCACCTAAGAGCAATTGTGTAACAATACGTTGCCCGAAATTTGATAGCAGATGATGGTTTGGGCAACCTAAAGTTACCCAAAGATTGAAATAACAATAAGTTTTGTTGATAAGTAAAAAAAAAAGCTCCGTATTGTGTTACGGACTTATATTGAAATTGATATGACTAATGTTTGAAAGTTTTGTAGAAATTCGAGGCCGCAACCTGTGATGATAGGAAAATGAATAACTTCACCTAAGACGATGAATGATGAATCAAGGCATGGCTATAAGGCTTGCGCATAAGGGACTCAACAAAAAAATGATGAAGAAGGATGATAAATCGGTAATGAAGATTTATCAAGAGAGAGTAACCTTAGGTGCGCGCTCTTAAACAAGGTACGAATAGTAATACAGATAAGATTCATCTTGGGGATGATATTTCCACACGGGAAACTAAGACTTGGGGGAGACTGGGATGGAATACCTATTCTGAGGTGAAATTTCCAAGATAAAACTATTGGGAATAGATAATTATGCATCGCTGTTAAGAATAACAAATGCATAGAATAAGTGCTGAATGTGGAAAATGGGAATGGGAATTACTACTCAAGTAAAGATTTTTAAAGAAAAATCACGAAATCGAATAAGCTACAGTCACATGTGGACTTGTAGTGAAAATAAGAAGAGATATGTACACCCCAAAATAAGTCGAAAGAATTTTGAAAGAAAAGACGTGTTTTTGTTAAGTAACAAGAATAATTCGCTAAATAAAAATTGAGGACCAAAGGATTTGTTACCTTGAATGTATCGTGGCGATCGCGATAAGATCACGTGTGTCATGTGTGGATTACTTACCCTGGCCAGGTAAGTGTTAAGCACATGATATCGTGGGCTTCTTGTGATTTACATGTGTACATTCCATGTGGCAAGGGCTAGATCGGTGGGTAAGGGGTGATATAAGAGTCAAATAGGTCACCCGACAAGGGCGTATGACCCTAAAGCTGCATACTGAATTGAAATCGTTACACATGCAGTCTAAGTACTCATGTGGAAACCCTAAAGCTGCATACTAAATTGAAATGGTTACACATGCAGTTTACGTACTCATGTGGAAACACTAAAGCTGAATACTAAATTGAAATGGTTACACATGCAGTCTAAGTACTCATGTGGAAAACCTAAAGCTGCATACTAAATTGAAATGGTTACACATGCAGTCTAAGCACTCATGTGGAAACCCTAAAGCTGCATACTAAATTGAAATGGTTACACATGCAGTCTAAGTACTCATGTGGAAACCCTAAAGCTGCATACTAAATTGAAATGGTTACCCATGCAGTTTACGTACTCATGTGGAAACACTAAAGCTGAATACTAAATGGAAATGGTTACACATGCAGTCTAAGTACTCATGTGGAAACCCTAAAGCTGCATACTAAATTGAAATGGTTACACATGCAGTTTACGTACTCATGTGGAAACACTAAAGCTGAATACTAAATTGAAATGGTTACACATGCAGTCTAAGTACTCATGTGGAAAACCTAAAGCTGCATACTAAATTGAAATGGTTACACATGCAGTCTAAGCACTCATGTGGAAACCCTAAAGCTGCATACTGAATTGAAAATGGATACACGTGGAATCTAAGTACACACGTGAAAACCCTCAGGCCGTTTTATGAGTGGTGATTCATAAAGTTACATGAAGAAATGAAGAACGTAGTTACCTTAGGAACTATAAGTAATTATTGTAGAGATTAATTGGAATGTAAGGATCTGATCTAGGAATCAGAATGGAAATAAAAGATAGATGACATGCACACTATTGTGATTCTTAGAACGACCATAGTGATACTGAATATAAAGACCGAAGTACAAAGGATTTTGTGAACTGTAGAGAATAATAAAAAAAAATAGAAAGAAATTGATCATGATCTTATGATCATGATTAGAAAGCCGAAAATAGAAAGAAAACAATTATGATCTTATGATCATGATAAGAAAGCCGAAAATACAAAGAAAACTATAATGATCTTATGATCATGATTAGAAAAGCTGAAAGTAGAAAAGAAATTGATCATGATCTTATGATCGTGATTAGAAATCCGAAAATAGAAAGAAAACAATTGTGATCTTATGATCATGATAAGAAAGCCGAAAATACAAAGAAAACTATAATGATCTTATGATCATGATTAGAAAAGTTGAAAGTAGAAAAGAAATGATCATGATCTTGTGATCATGATTAGTAAAGTCAAGGATAGAAAATGATCATAGTCTTAAGATTATGGTTGTTAAACCAGAAAATGGAAAGGAAAAGTAAATTGATAAGGCGCGGGAGTCAAGTATGACTCTCACGCTAAGTAAAGGAAATGTGTATGGATAATTGCCTATACATATGTTACTAAATATACGTATAGTAATTTTAAAGGTAGGGGTAAATTAACGCCCTACTGGAAAATTTGTAGATATGATAATTAGAATGTTACATCCTTGGGATGTTAATGGTGGAAAACGGGTCGTTGAACATGAAAGCCAACTTTATATAGGTCGGTAGGTAGGAAACGATCTTATGATCTAAATTCCTACAAAAAAAAAAAAAAAAAAAACTAGCTAAAGAAAATAATACTAAGAAAAACTTCAATCGGGTACTACGAAATGAAATAGACCGAAAGAGAAAGAGAATGGTCATGTAGTAATGTGAAGGAATAGATAGACATAGTAAAATGACGTCTAAGCATGGGAATCAAGTTAATGCATAAATGTGAAACTCGTGAAAGCAGTTATAAACTTTTAAAGCAGAGTAAATAGGGTCACGAACCCAAGACGTTGGTAGCTATCTAAAAGGAAGTTATCAGAATAGAGATAAGATTGAAAAGCGTTCAAATAAAGATTGAAATGAAATTCTAGAGTATGGATACAAGAAATAAGCGACAAAGGTTTCGAGGACGAAACCTCTTTAAGGGGGGTAGACTTGTAACGCCCCAAAACTCCGTATCGCCTAATTACGCCATTAGGCGTGATTAATAAAATAGTAAAGCGAGGCTTTAACAATAAGAATAAGGGTTATCCTCTAGTATGGAAACAACCTAATTGATTTTAATGTTATTATAATTATGCACATACCATTATAAACTAACTTGATTAGTTAGTTTTATTAGTATATGAAGATAACATTTACATGAACTAGAGGGACTAGAATTGGACAAGGGGCAAAACAATGGGTTATAGATGAGGAAAATGAGATGTCAACATACACATTTTGTGTATATCGATCATCAGACAAAAACCCAAGACCAAAGCCTTGCTTCTTCACCTCTAGTCCCAAATCAAGAGAAATTAGAAGCCAAGATGGTGCATGAAGCCAATTATGGGTCATCTAAGGTTTTATATACACCAAGGTACCTTTAATTTGGTTGATTATGATGTTAAGTTTGTTCTTGATTATGGTGAAAATCATGGGTTTTGCTAAAAACGTGGGATTATTGACTATTAGAGGTTCCTCTAGCCATAGGGAACCTCAAACATGCTTAATTGCTCAAAAATAGCAATACATATAGATGATTGTTATAATATGTGAAGGATGATCATGTGTAAAATGTGGGTTTGTGGCCTTCTAGTAAAACCCATGTTAAAATAGTGATTTGATGATGAAATTGCATGATTGAATGATTATGTGATATGCTAAATGCTATAATGAATGTTTAGAATAGATATGATGATATGGAGGATTATATCCAATGTGTTAACTAAGAAAATTGGTGGTTAAAAGACCATGCACACCAAGTGTTTGTAAAAATGCCAAATTAGTATTATTGAATGAATATTATGTTGAAAACACACTTTATGATGAACTGAGATGTTAAAGACGATTAGAAGGCTGAATGTGCACTAAACTTAATAAATTTGATATGATAAATAGAAGGGATAGTTCATAATTAGGACTATCGCCTTATGATTAGTGCACATAACATGTAAAAAGGTTAGTTTGACTTCTAAAAGTCAAACTGACCCGACTATGAAGTAGAATAAATTAAAGTGTGAAAACTCGAGATATGGGTTAGTTATTGAAACAATGATTAACTTGATTCATCTTGAGTATAGAGAAGTGGGATCTTGACAAGCTATGTGGAAGCTTGAGGAGGAAATGATCAAATGGATAAGCGGATCATGAATGCACAAATGATGCCAAGGTAAGTGACTTATCTTAAATAAGTCTCTTAGTAATAAAAAGGATTGTGTAAATATTTGTCAATTATCGAAATTGTGTTATTAACAAAGAATAGGTGTTTAATCATAAAGAGGAATAAGGAATAAGGGATTCTAGCTTGTAAAGGTTTAGAATCGCCAAAATGGTAGAAAAGTGGTTAGAGGAATATAAAAATATGGGATCCTAGCTTGTAAAATGTTAGAATCGCCAAAACAATGGAGATTGGTTAAAACTAGTTGGGACGTCTAACGAATAATGAAGTGTTGTTATAATGGGTCAAGTGATGTTAATATCACTTGAGCCCAAGAATTGAAAGTTTAATAATTGAGTGTTAAATGGTAAGATGAACGGGTCAAATGATGGTATGGCACCATTAGGGTTCCCGGATAATAATATTGCAAATTGAGGATTTGTCACAGGTTGATGAATTGGAACGAAAAGCGTATGATGACGCCAACGGATCATATAGATGATTCGAATAATATCGGAATGAGCTAACGCTACCGGGTAAGTACATAATGTAAAATAAGACCATGGGCGAGTAAAGGTGGATGGAAATCACCCACATGAAACGTGGGTGCCAAATCGGTGAGTCGTTTTCTATAAACGTGTCTAATGCGCTTAGATGTGATTAAAAATATGGAATTCATGAAATTGGTAAAATGCTAAGTCCGCAAAGGCTTAGAGGTTTTCAAACATGTTAACGAGTCAAAAATAATGAGTGGTAACCAAGTGGTGTCGCCCACGGGTGACTAAAATAGAATATAGACCTCTAAGGGTAGTTTGGGAATTTCGAAGATTTACTAAAGGCTAAATCTATAAACCGGGTCATATTTCAACAAACCGGACGATGTTTTAGTTTAACAGTGTCCAATGGTTTTGACAATATGATTGATATGCTTTTTAAATGGTTAAATAAGGTTTTGTAAAACCTAAGACCTTAACGGGTCAAACGGTTAAAACCGAACTAAGTGGATTCTAATGGGTCAAAACCGAGAAGTGAAATTTATACCTTCATAGAACTTATCTATGCAAGTCTAAAATAATATTGGGTATGTACCGGATGTCCAAAAACGCCCATAGTAAAGGGATGGGCTTGGGAAGGCATAAGTATTCATGCCTTAATAAAGTTGCAGCAGGTCGACCCGGGCGGGTCACATTCTGACCGGGCGGGTCAAGATTCGGAGTTTTAAATCAACAGGTCAACCCGGGCGGGTCACATTCTGACCCGGGCGGGTCGCGACAGACAAGCTGATTTTTAAAAATTCGTATAAAATCATAGAAAAATCGTTAGGGGGTGTTCTTTATATGCTTGGAAAGGTATTTGAACGAAGAACATTTCTTATTTGAAAGCCGAAGTCAGATTATGAGTTTTAAAATGGGTAAATGTGACCTGAACAGCTGCTGCGCAAAAGTGCAGCAGTTTATTTTCTTGATATGGGGCCGTTTGGCCTGGTTCGTTCCGTTTCGACACGCAACGACATTTCTAATATAATAAATGCAGTATTGGCAACCCCACTAACCATTACTTGTGTAATGGTGCCAGGTACACGTTCGGTAGGAGCTCCGGAGCACGGATCAAGTCAAAAGGAGAGCCGAACACACCCGATCACTTATACGCTTCCGCAATAAATTGTCGTTTAAAGTACAAACCGTAGTATAGGTTTGTGATATCCAAAAGAAAAAATAATAATAATGCAAAGTTGAAGGTCTCTATCAAATCAAAGCCTTTAAAAATGAATTGTAGTTATTAAGGTAAAAGTTTTAATTGGTCGTGATTTTTGATTAAGGCCAAAACTCGTAAGTTTTAGCGATTATTCGCGTGTTTACGGGTTAGGGTCTTACAAGTGGTATCAGAGCCATTGGTTTGAGGGATCCTAGTGTCGAGAAGGATACTTGGACTCAAACTGTGCGCTCAAAGTGTTAGAGGGTGTTCGGTTTGAGAGTTGGTCGTGTAAATCCGGTAAGTTACTCTCGTAGTAACTAAAACGATATAGAAATAGAGTTGTGATAAATAGCACCTAAGAGCAATTGTGTAACAATACGTTGCCCGAAATTTGATAGCAGATGATGGTTTGGGCAACCTAAAGTTACCCAAAGATTGAAATAACAATAAGTTTTGTTGATAAGTAAAAAAAAAAGCTCCGTATTGTGTTACGGACTTATATTGAAATTGATATGACTAATGTTTGAAAGTTTTGTAGAAATTCGAGGCCGCAACCTGTGATGATAGGAAAATGAATAACTTCACCTAAGACGATGAATGATGAATCAAGGCATGGCTATAAGGCTTGCACATAAGGGACTCAACAAAAAAATGATGAAGAAGGATGATAAATCGGTAATGAAGATTTATCAAGAGAGAGTAACCTTAGGTGCGCGCTCTTAAACAAGGTACGAATAGTAATACAGATAAGATTCATCTTGGGGATGATATTTCCACACGGGAAACTAAGACTTGGGGAGACTGGGATGGAATACCTATTCTGAGGTGAAATTTCCAAGATAAAACTATTGGGAATAGATAATTATGCATCGCTGTTAAGAATAACAAATGCATAGAATAAGTGCTGAATGTGGAAAATGGGAATGGGAATTACTACTCAAGTAAAGATTTTTAAAGAAAAATCACGAAATCGAATAAGCTACAGTCACATGTGGACTTGTAGTGAAAATAAGAAGAGATATGTACACCCCAAAATAAGTCGAAAGAATTTTGAAAGAAAAGACGTGTTTTTGTTAAGTAACAAGAATAATTCGCTAAATAAAAATTGAGGACCAAAGGATTTGTTACCTTGAATGTATCGTGGCGATCGCGATAAGATCACGTGTGTCATGTGTGGATTACTTACCCTGGCCAGGTAAGTGTTAAGCACATGATATCGTGGGCTTCTTGTGATTTACATGTGTACATTCCATGTGGCAAGGGCTAGATCGGTGGGTAAGGGGTGATATAAGAGTCAAATAGGTCACCCGACAAGGGCGTATGACCCTAAAGCTGCATACTGAATTGAAATCGTTACACATGCAGTCTAAGTACTCATGTGGAAACCCTAAAGCTGCATACTAAATTGAAATGGTTACACATGCAGTCTAAGTACTCATGTGGAAACCCTAAAGCTGCATACTAAATTGAAATGGTTACACATGCAGTCTAAGTACTCATGTGGAAACCCTAAAGCTGCATACTAAATTGAAATGGTTACCCATGCAGTTTACGTACTCATGTGGAAACACTAAAGCTGAATACTAAATGGAAATGGTTACACATGCAGTCTAAGTACTCATGTGGAAACCCTAAAGCTGCATACTAAATTGAAATGGTTACACATGCAGTTTACGTACTCATGTGGAAACACTAAAGCTGAATACTAAATTGAAATGGTTACACATGCAGTCTAAGTACTCATGTGGAAAACCTAAAGCTGCATACTAAATTGAAATGGTTACACATGCAGTCTAAGCACTCATGTGGAAACCCTAAAGCTGCATACTGAATTGAAAATGGATACACGTGGAATCTAAGTACACACGTGAAAACCCTCAGGCCGTTTTATGAGTGGTGATTCATAAAGTTACATGAAGAAATGAAGAACGTAGTTACCTTAGGAACTATAAGTAATTATTGTAGAGATTAATTGGAATGTAAGGATCTGATCTAGGAATCAGAATGGAAATAAAAGATAGATGACATGCACACTATTGTGATTCTTAGAACGACCATAGTGATACTGAATATAAAGACCGAAGTACAAAGGATTTTGTGAACTGTAGAGAATAATAAAAAAAAATAGAAAGAAATTGATCATGATCTTATGATCATGATTAGAAAGCCGAAAATAGAAAGAAAACAATTATGATCTTATGATCATGATAAGAAAGCCGAAAATACAAAGAAAACTATAATGATCTTATGATCATGATTAGAAAAGCTGAAAGTAGAAAAGAAATTGATCATGATCTTATGATCGTGATTAGAAATCCGAAAATAGAAAGAAAACAATTGTGATCTTATGATCATGATAAGAAAGCCGAAAATACAAAGAAAACTATAATGATCTTATGATCATGATTAGAAAAGTTGAAAGTAGAAAAGAAATGATCATGATCTTGTGATCATGATTAGTAAAGTCAAGGATAGAAAATGATCATAGTCTTAAGATTATGGTTGTTAAACCAGAAAATGGAAAGGAAAAGTAAATTGATAAGGCGCGGGAGTCAAGTATGACTCTCACGCTAAGTAAAGGAAATGTGTATGGATAATTGCCTATACATATGTTACTAAATATACGTATAGTAATTTTAAAGGTAGGGGTAAATTAACGCCCTACTGGAAAATTTGTAGATATGATAATTAGAATGTTACATCCTTGGGATGTTAATGGTGGAAAACGGGTCGTTGAACATGAAAACCAACTTTATATAGGTCGGTAGGTAGGAAACGATCTTATGATCTAAATTCCTACAAAAAAAAAAAAAAAAACTAGCTAAAGAAAATAGTACTAAGAAAAACTTCAATCGGGTACTACGAAATGAAATAGACCGAAAGAGAAAGAGAATGGTCATGTAGTAATGTGAAGGAATAGATGGACATAGTAAAATGACGTCTAAGCATGGGAATCAAGTTAATGCATAAATGTGAAACTCGTGAAAGCAGTTATAAACTTTTAAAGCAGAGTAAATAGGGTCACGAACCCAAGACGTTGGTAGCTATCTAAAAGGAAGTTATCAGAATAGAGATAAGATTGAAAAGCGTTCAAATAAAGATTCAAATGAAATTCTAGAGTATGGATACAAGAAATAAGCGACAAAGGTTTCGAGGACGAAACCTCTTTAAGGGGGGTAGACTTGTAACGCCCCAAAACTCCGTATCGCCTAATTACGCCATTAGGCGTGATTAATAAAATAGTAAAGCGAGGCTTTAACAATAAGAATAAGGGTTATCCTCTAGTATGGAAACAACCTAATTGATTTTAATGTTATTATAATTGTGCACATACCATTATAAACTAACTTGATTAGTTAGTTTTATTAGTATATGAAGATAACATTTACATGAACTAGAGGGACTAGAATTGGACAAGGGGCAAAACAATGGGTTATAGATGAGGAAAATGAGATGTCAACATACACATTTTGTGTATATCGATCATCAGACAAAAACCCAAGACCAAACCCTTGCTTCTTCACCTCTAGTCCCAAATCAAGAGAAATTAGAAGCCAAGATGGTGCATGAAGCCAATTATGGGTCATCTAAGGTTTTATATACACCAAGGTACCTTTAATTTGGTTGATTATGATGTTAAGTTTGTTCTTGATTATGGTGAAAATAATTGGGTTTTGCTAAAAACGTGGGATTATTGACTATTAGAGGTTCCTCTAGCCAAAGGGAACCTCAAACATGTTTAATTGCTCAAAAATAGCAATACATATAGATGATTGTTATAATATGTGAAGGATGATCATGTGTAAAATGTGGGTTTGTGGCCTTCTAGTAAAACCCATGTTAAAATAGTGATTTGATGATGAAATTGCATGATTGAATGATTATGTGATATGCTAAATGCTATAATGAATGTTTAGAATAGATATGATGATATGGAGGATTATATCCAATGTGTTAACTAAGAAAATTGGTGGTTAAAAGACCATGCACACCAAGTGTTTGTAAAAATGCCAAATTAGTATTATTGAATGAATATTATGTTGAAAACACACTTTATGATGAACTTAGATGTTAAAGACGATTAGAAGGCTGAATGTGCACTAAACTTAATAAATTTGATATGATAAATAGAAGGGATAGTTCATAATTAGGACTATCGCCTTATGATTAGTGCACATAACATGTAAAAAGGTTAGTTTGACTTCTAAAAGTCAAACTGACCCGACTATGAAGTAGAATAAATTAAAGTGTGAAAACTCGAGATATGGGTTAGTTATTGAAACAATGATTAACTTGATTCATCTTGAGTATAGAGAAGTGGGATCTTGACAAGCTATGTGGAAGCTTGAGGAGGAAATGATCAAATGGATAAGCGGATCATGAATGCACAAATGATGCCAAGGTAAGTGACTTATCTTAAATAAGTCTCTTAGTAATAAAAAGGATTGTGTAAATATTTGTCAATTATCGAAATTGTGTTATTAACAAAGAATAGGTGTTTAATCATAAAGAGGAATAAGGAATAAGGGATTCTAGCTTGTAAAGGTTTAGAATCGCCAAAATGGTAGAAAAGTGGTTAGAGGAATATAAAAATATGGAATCGTAGCTTGTAAAATGTTAGAATTGCCAAAACAAAGGAGAATGGTTAAAACTAGTTGGGACGTCTAACGAATAATGAAGTGTTGTTATAATGGGTCAAGTGATGTTAATATCACTTGAGCCCAAGAATTGAAAGTTTAATAATTGAGTGTTAAATGGTAAGATGAACGGGTCAAATGATGGTATGGCACCATTAGGGTTCCCAGATAATAATATTGCAAATTGAGGATTTGTCACAGGTTGATGAATTGGAACGAAAAGCGTATGATGACGCCAACGGATCATATAGATGATTCGAATAATATCGGAATGAGCTAACGCTACCGGGTAAGTACGTAGTGTAAAATAAGACCATGGGCGAGTAAAGGTGGATGGAAATCACCCACATGAAACGTGGGTGCCAAATCGGTGAGTCGTTTTCTATAAACGTGTCTAATGCGTGCTAATGCGCTTAGATGTGATTTAAAATATGGAATTCATGAAATTGGTAAAATGCTAAGTCCGCAAAGGCTTAGAGGTTTTCAAACATGTTAACGAGTCAAAAATAATGAGTGGTAACCAAGTGGTGTCGCCCACGGGTGACTAAAATAGAATATAGACCTCTAAGGGTAGTTTGGGAATTTTGAAGATTTACTAAAGGCTAAATCTATAAACCGGGTCATATTTCAACAAACCGGACGATGTTTTAGTTTAACAGTGTCCAATGGTTTTGACAATATGATTGATATGCTTTTTAAATGGTTAAATAAGGTTTTGTAAAACCTAAGACCTTAACGGGTCAAACGGTTAAAACCGAACTAAGTGGATTCTAATGGGTCAAAACCGAGAAGTGAAATTTATACCTTCATAGAACTTATCTATGCAAGTCTAAAATAATATTGAGTATGTACCGGATGTCCAAAAACGCCCATAGTAAAGGGATGGGCTTGGGAAGGCATAAGTATTCATGCCTTAATAAAGTTGCAGCAGGTCGACCCGGGCGGGTCACATTCTGACCTGGGCGGGTCAAGATTCGGAGTTTTAAATCAACAGGTCGACCCGGGCGGGTCACATTCTGACCCGGGCGGGTCGCGACAGACAAGCTGATTTTTAAAAATTCGTATAAAATCATAGAAAAATCGTTAGGGGGTGTTCTTTATATGCTTGGAAAGGTATTTGAACGAAGAACATTTCTTATTTGAAAGCCGAAGTCAGATTATGAGTTTTAAAATGGGTAAATGTGACCTGAACAGCTGCTGCGCAAAAGTGCAGCAGTTTATTTTCTTGATATGGGGCCGTTTGGCCTGGTTCGTTCCGTTTCGACACGCAACGACATTTCTAATATAGTAAATGCAGTATTGGCAACCCCACTAACCATTACTTGTGTAATGGTGCCAGGTACACGTTCGGTAGGAGCTCCGGAGCACGGATCAAGTCAAAAAGAGAGCCGAACACACCCGATCACTTATACGCTTCCGCAATAAATTGTCGTTTAAAGTACAAACCGTAGTATAGGTTTGTGATATCCAAAAGAAAAAATAATAATAATGCAAAGTTGAAGGTCTCTATCAAATCAAAGCCTTTAAAAATGAATTGTAGTTATTAAGGTAAAAGTTTTAATTGGTCGTGATTTTTGATTAAGGCCAAAACTCGTAAGTTTTAGCGATTATTCGCGTGTTTACGGGTTAGGGTCTTACAAGTGGTATCAGAGCCATTGGTTTGAGGGATCCTAGTGTCGAGAAGGATACTTGGACTCAAACTGTGCGCTCAAAGTGTTAGAGGGTGTTCGGTTTGAGACTTGGTCGTGTAAATCCGGTAAGTTACTCTCGTAGTAACTAAAACGATATAGAAATAGAGTTGTGATAAATAGCACCTAAGAGCAATTGTGTAACAATACGTTGCCCGAAATTTGATAGCAGATGATGGTTTGGGCAACCTAAAGTTACCCAAAGATTGAAATAACAATAAGTTTTGTTGATAAGTAAAAAAGAAAAGCTCAGTATTGTGTTACGGACTTATATTGAAATTGATATGACTAATGTTTGAAAGTTTTGTAGAAATTCGAGGCCGCAACCTGTGATGATAGGAAAATGAATAACTTCACCTAAGACGATGAATGATGAATCAAGGCATGGCCATAAGGCTTGCGCATAAGGAATCCACAAAAAAATGATGAAGAAGGATGATAAATCGGTAATGAAGATTTATCAAGAGAGAGTAACCTTAGGTGCGCGCTCTTAAACAAGGTACGAATAGTAATACAGATAAGATTCATCTTGGGGATGATATTTCCACACGGGAAACTAAGACTTGGGGGAGACTGGGATGGAATACCTATTCTGAGGTGAAATTTCCAAGATAAAACTATTGGGAATAGATAATTATGCATCGCTGTTAAGAATAACAAATGCATAGAATAAGTGCTGAATGTGGAAAATGGGAATGGGAATTACTACTCAAGTAAAGATTTTTAAAGAAAAATCACGAAATCGAATAAGCTACAGTCACATGTGGACTTGTAGTGAAAATAAGAAGAGATATGTACACCCCAAAATAAGTCGAAAGAATTTTGAAAGAAAAGACGTGTTTTTGTTAAGTAACAAGAATAATTCGCTAAATAAAAATTGAGGACCAAAGGATTTGTTACCTTGAATGTATCGTGGCGATCGCGATAAGATCACGTGTGTCATGTGTGGATTACTTACCCTGGCCAGGTAAGTGTTAAGCACATGATATCGTGGGCTTCTTGTGATTTACATGTGTACATTCCATGTGGCAAGGGCTAGATCGGTGGGTAAGGGGTGATATAAAAGTCAAATAGGTCACCCGACAAGGGCGTATGACCCTAAAGCTGCATACTGAATTGAAATCGTTACACATGCAGTCTAAGTACTCATGTGGAAACCCTAAAGCTGCATACTAAATTGAAATGGTTACACATGCAGTCTAAGTACTCATGTGGAAACCCTAAAGCTGCATACTAAATTGAAATGGTTACACATGCAGTCTAAGTACTCATGTGGAAACCCTAAAGCTGCATACTACATTGAAATGGTTACCCATGCAGTTTACGTACTCATGTGGAAACACTAAAGCTGAATACTAAATGGAAATGGTTACACATGCAGTCTAAGTACTCATGTGGAAACCCTAAAGCTGCATACTAAATTGAAATGGTTACACATGCAGTTTACGTACTCATGTGGAAACACTAAAGCTGAATACTAAATTGAAATGGTTACACATGCAGTCTAAGTACTCATGTGGAAAACCTAAAGCTGCATACTAAATTGAAATGGTTACACATGCAGTCTAAGCACTCATGTGGAAACCCTAAAGCTGCATACTGAATTGAAAATGGATACACGTGGAATCTAAGTACACACGTGAAAACCCTCAGGCCGTTTTATGAGTGGTGATTCATAAAGTTACATGAAGAAATGAAGAACGTAGTTACCTTTAGGAACTATAAGTAATTATTGTAGAGATTAATTGGAATGTAAGGATCTGATCTAGGAATCAGAATGGAAATAAAAGATAGATGACATGCACACTATTGTGATTCTTAGAACGACCATAGTGATACTGAATATAAAGACCGAAGTACAAAGGATTTTGTGAACTGTAGAGAATAATAAAAAAAAATAGAAAGAAATTGATCATGATCTTATGATCATGATTAGAAAGCCGAAAATAGAAAGAAAACAATTATGATCTTATGATCATGATAAGAAAGCCGAAAATACAAAGAAAACTATAATGATCTTATGATCATGATTAGAAAAGCTGAAAGTAGAAAAGAAATTGATCATGATCTTATGATCGTGATTAGAAATCCGAAAATAGAAAGAAAACAATTGTGATCTTATGATCATGATAAGAAAGCCGAAAATACAAAGAAAACTATAATGATCTTATGATCATGATTAGAAAAGTTGAAAGTAGAAAAGAAATGATCATGATCTTGTGATCATGATTAGTAAAGTCAAGGATAGAAAATGATCATAGTCTTAAGATTATGGTTGTTAAACCAGAAAATGGAAAGGAAAAGTAAATTGATAAGGCGCGGGAGTCAAGTATGACTCTCACGCTAAGTAAAGGAAATGTGTATGGATAATTGCCTATACATATGTTACTAAATATACGTATAGTAATTTTAAAGGTAGGGGTAAATTAACGCCCTACTGGAAAATTTGTAGATATGATAATTAGAATGTTACATCCTTGGGATGTTAATGGTGGAAAACGGGTCGTTGAACATGAAAACCAACTTTATATAGGTCGGTAGGTAGGAAACGATCTTATGATCTAAATTCCTACAAAAAAAAAAAAAAAAACTAGCTAAAGAAAATAGTACTAAGAAAAACTTCAATCGGGTACTACGAAATGAAATAGACCGAAAGAGAAAGAGAATGGTCATGTAGTAATGTGAAGGAATAGATGGACATAGTAAAATGACGTCTAAGCATGGGAATCAAGTTAATGCATAAATGTGAAACTCGTGAAAGCAGTTATAAACTTTTAAAGCAGAGTAAATAGGGTCACGAACCCAAGACGTTGGTAGCTATCTAAAAGGAAGTTATCAGAATAGAGATAAGATTGAAAAGCGTTCAAATAAAGATTCAAATGAAATTCTAGAGTATGGATACAAGAAATAAGCGACAAAGGTTTCGAGGACGAAACCTCTTTAAGGGGGGTAGACTTGTAACGCCCCAAAACTCCGTATCGCCTAATTACGCCATTAGGCGTGATTAATAAAATAGTAAAGCGAGGCTTTAACAATAAGAATAAGGGTTATCCTCTAGTATGGAAACAACCTAATTGATTTTAATGTTATTATAATTGTGCACATACCATTATAAACTAACTTGATTAGTTAGTTTTGTTAGTATATGAAGATAACATTTACATGAACTAGAGGGACTAGAATTGGACAAGGGGCAAAACAATGGGTTATAGATGAGGAAAATGAGATGTCAACATACACATTTTGTGTATATCGATCATCAGACAAAAACCCAAGACCAAACCCTTGCTTCTTCACCTCTAGTCCCAAATCAAGAGAAATTAGAAGCCAAGATGGTGCATGAAGCCAATTATGGGTCATCTAAGGTTTTATATACACCAAGGTACCTTTAATTTGGTTGATTATGATGTTAAGTTTGTTCTTGATTATGGTGAAAATCATGGGTTTTGCTAAAAACGTGGGATTATTGACTATTAGAGGTTCCTCTAGCCATAGGGAACCTCAAACATGTTTAATTGCTCAAAAATAGCAATACATATAGATGATTGTTATAATATGTGAAGGATGATCATGTGTAAAATGTGGGTTTGTGGCCTTCTAGTAAAACCCATGTTAAAATAGTGATTTGATGATGAAATTGCATGATTGAATGATTATGTGATATGCTAAATGCTATAATGAATGTTTAGAATAGATATGATGATATGGAGGATTATATCCAATGTGTTAACTAAGAAAATTGGTGGTTAAAAGACCATGCACACCAAGTGTTTGTAAAAATGCCAAATTAGTATTATTGAATGAATATTATGTTGAAAACACACTTTATGATGAACTGAGATGTTAAAGACGATTAGAAGGCTGAATGTGCACTAAACTTAATAAATTTGATATGATAAATAGAAGGGATAGTTCATAATTAGGACTATCGCCTTATGATTAGTGCACATAACATGTAAAAAGGTTAGTTTGACTTCTAAAAGTCAAACTGACCCGACTATGAAGTAGAATAAATTAAAGTGTGAAAACTCGAGATATGGGTTAGTTATTGAAACAATGATTAACTTGATTCATCTTGAGTATAGAGAAGTGGGATCTTGACAAGCTATGTGGAAGCTTGAGGAGGAAATGATCAAATGGATAAGCGGATCATGAATGCACAAATGATGCCAAGGTAAGTGACTTATCTTAAATAAGTCTCTTAGTAATAAAAAGGATTGTGTAAATATTTGTCAATTATCGAAATTGTGTTATTAACAAAGAATAGGTGTTTAATCATAAAGAGGAATAAGGAATAAGGGATTCTAGCTTGTAAAGGTTTAGAATCGCCAAAATGGTAGAAAAGTGGTTAGAGGAATATAAAAATATGGAATCGTAGCTTGTAAAATGTTAGAATTGCCAAAACAATGGAGAATGGTTAAAACTAGTTGGGACGTCTAACGAATAATGAAGTGTTGTTATAATGGGTCAAGTGATGTTAATATCACTTGAGCCCAAGAATTGAAAGTTTAATAATTGAGTGTTAAATGGTAAGATGAACGGGTCAAATGATGGTATGGCACCATTAGGGTTCCCAGATAATAATATTGCAAATTGAGGATTTGTCACAGGTTGATGAATTGGAACGAAAAGCGTATGATGACGCCAACGGATCATATAGATGATTCGAATAATATCGGAATGAGCTAACGCTACCGGGTAAGTACGTAGTGTAAAATAAGACCATGGGCGAGTAAAGGTGGATGGAAATCACCCACATGAAACGTGGGTGCCAAATCGGTGAGTCGTTTTCTATAAACGTGTCTAATGCGTGCTAATGCGCTTAGATGTGATTTAAAATATGGAATTCATGAAATTGGTAAAATGCTAAGTCCGCAAAGGCTTAGAGGTTTTCAAACATGTTAACGAGTCAAAAATAATGAGTGGTAACCAAGTGGTGTCGCCCACGGGTGACTAAAATAGAATATAGACCTCTAAGGGTAGTTTGGGAATTTTGAAGATTTACTAAAGGCTAAATCTATAAACCGGGTCATATTTCAACAAACCGGACGATGTTTTAGTTTAACAGTGTCCAATGGTTTTGACAATATGATTGATATGCTTTTTAAATGGTTAAATAAGGTTTTGTAAAACCTAAGACCTTAACGGGTCAAACGGTTAAAACCGAACTAAGTGGATTCTAATGGGTCAAAACCGAGAAGTGAAATTTATACCTTCATAGAACTTATCTATGCAAGTCTAAAATAATATTGGGTATGTACCGGATGTCCAAAAACGCCCATAGTAAAGGGATGGGCTTGGGAAGGCATAAGTATTCATGCCTTAATAAAGTTGCAGCAGGTCGACCCGGGCGGGTCACATTCTGACCCGGGCGGGTCAAGATTCGGAGTTTTAAATCAACAGGTCGACCCGGCGGGTCACATTCTGACCCGGGCGGGTCGCGACAGACAAGCTGATTTTTAAAAATTCGTATAAAATCATAGAAAAATCGTTAGGGGGTGTTCTTTATATGTTTGGAAAGGTATTTGAACGAAGAACATTTCTTATTTGAAAGCCGAAGTCAGATTATGAGTTTTAAAATGGGTAAATGTGACCTGAACAGCTGCTGCGCAAAAGTGCAGCAGTTTATTTTCTTGATATGGGGCCGTTTGGCCTGCTTCGTTCCGTTTCGACACGCAACGATATTTCTAATATAGTAAATGCAGTATTGGCAACCCCACTAACCATTACTTGTGTAATGGTGCCAGGTACACGTTCGGTAGGAGCTCCGGAGCACGGATCAAGTCAAAAGGAGAGCCGAACACACCCGATCACTTATACGCTTCCGCAATAAATTGTCGTTTAAAGTACAAACCGTAGTATAGGTTTGTGATATCCAAAAGAAAAAATAATAATAATGCAAAGTTGAAGGTCTCTATCAAATCAAAGCATTTAAAAATGAATTGTAGTTATTAAGGTAAAAGTTTTGATTGGTCGTGATTTTTTATTAAGGCCAAAACTCGTAAGTTTTAGCGATTATTCGCGTGTTTACGGGTTAGGGTCTTACAGTTTTTGTTGACATTTTTTCGACACATATTATGACAGAAATTTATGACGTTTTTTTTTGCGTGTCATAATTTATTAATCTAAAAAAAGAAATTTCCTGTAAAATTACATATTTACCATCCTAGATTTATAGCCATTTTATTATATGCAAAATAATTAGCAAACTAATAATAAAAACATAATTTCATTATATAATCCAGCCATATTTATCTAATTACAAACTAATCCGAGACGTTTAACGTTTACAAAAATATTGTATCAACATTACATTGCCTTCAAACAAACAAGTTTGGACCATTTGAAAATAAATGGTGCGGCGTAGCCTGACCATTCTTCGCGAAGGGCATCCATGTCTTCATCCCCGTAATTATCCGCTCCTCCCCCAACCCGAGACAACAATAAAATTAATACATTAATCGAGGCCGGCCAATTATTCAACAAATGACAAGCGAGTATAAGTAACCGTCTTCCATATAAAGAAGATGCTAAACAAAGCCATTTTCACTTTAATATTATTATTGTATCTTCTAAATCAAATAGATCTGATAAAAGATCCATCTTTGTTATAAAACAACAAAAATATTATTCCTATTAAGATCCAAATGCACAAACAACCATTTACTTATCCTTCATATTATTTAGAAACTAGTGATTTACCTACCGCGCGTTGCAGCGGCGCGTAGCGGGTGGTACTTCATGTTACACGTGACGCGTTAACTGTCGTGTTGTGTTAAGATAGCATACCATAAGCCAACTAAATTAGTAACATTATTCGTGAACGCATTGAGTAATATAATAGAGAAGTAAATTTGTAAATAACGGTACCGTACTTCAAGTAGGTCATGGCATTGCTTGTATTTATGGTCTTTTGCGCCTCATTTGTGATCATCCACTCCATATATGTTAGTGACATGGGTTCCTCGTCCTCTCAATCAGGTTGCTTACTAGAGCCTCAAATTTTGATCTTGTGAAAGTGATATTCAAATGCTTAGCACCAGATGCATCAGCTGTGATGAACGGCAAGTTGATATCGGTTTGGGTTGTTGATGACAACTGACTTTTTGCCTTCTCGGCAGCTTCCCTATGTCTCTGGAGGGCAAGCCTGTCTTTTGTCAAGTTTATTCCCTCCGTTTTCTTGAACTCACCAACCAAGAAATCCAACAAGGCGTTATCAAAGTCTTCTCCTCCAAGAAAGTATCACCATCTGTCGCTTTCACCTGTACAAACAAAAACATTAGTAGTATGAGATATCAATTTAGCTAGTACCATGACAATAGTTAATTAAAACTTTATATTAGATCAAGCATAATTGGTGGAAAAGAAAACGATTAGTAATATAAATGTGTATTAATATAAAATTAATAGAAAATAAGAATCCAACACTCAGTCAATTCAAATGGCTAAATAAATCAAAATAAGAAAGGAGGATCTGGGACTCGAACTAGCTAAAAGTGATGGTGCTTACAAGCTAGGCTGGACTCATTTTAGCAAGATTTTGAAAAGTATTCATTATGTTCAGTAATGTTGGTAATTATAGTGTATGTAGTAAAATAATTCCCATATTTTATACTTATTTCGTTAAGTAGCTGCCTCCAAATCCAATCGGCTTAAGGCATCCTTTGATCATTCCTCATTTAGAAAGTAGTATACTTTAGTATCGTTAATACAACAGCCTTTGATCATTCGTTTTTTGATACAATAGCCTTCGGTCAAAAGTAATTTTAGTGCACGACACCTGCTAATGGGTCACAGGTTAGATAATGCAATAAAATTGGTAGTTCAATAAACGGGTCAACAGGTCAAAGTAAGGGTAGCATAACCCAAAGTACCCAAATGATGCAAACTAACGAAGGACGTCCACCTCATTTTTTTTGACAAATCCAACCCACAGTACCCATATAGGTAGGGGCATAACCCAAACACGTGAGCCCTACCCGACACCTTCACGCTAAATGACCAAGGCTCAACACACTAGCCAGTTCGGTAACTATACTAGAGCCCCCTACCCATGGGCCTTACCTACACACTTGCGACAATGTAGATGCACTGATGGAGTTGTCCGTGCTCCTTCAGCATTCTCAATAACTTTTGCAGTCTGAGTATAAGAGCATCAACAATCATATTTAATAAATATTCAATAACAAAAACAAATCCTTTAAACAGCGTACACATAGATCTCACCATGTCCTCCATGACCGCAACACATGAGTTTGTGGTACCCAAGTCAATCCCAATAACTTCATTCCAAGAGGTCTTGAACTGTATCAGAGTCATTTATTACCTAAAGTTTAAGAAGATAAAAATCATACATGTGCAGAATAGCAGACACACGATACCTGAAAGGTCTTGCAATAACACCTAATTTCTGGCTCAAATGTGACGCACTCAATGATGTTTTGGCTCCACTCAACTGCATGAAGATTCATAAGGTAACATTCAAAACTAGTTTTATAGAAAAGAGAAAATTATTAAAGTAATAACAGATAACAATAACAACTGAGCAACTATTGGAGATTATTCCCCATTTATTACACTGCACAACTCAATTCCATAATCATATCATTCTAATTTTATAACCTTGTAACAGTAATATCCATACAATTGTAGCTCTTATATGAATGAAAATTAAAAAGCCCTAAAGCATTTTTCATATCTGATGCTTTAAAATTTAAATGCAAACAAGAAACATAAAAAAAAAAAAAAGTTGAGTGCAGAGCAATGTAACAAACCAAGATAACAAAAGAGTTGAGATGTCCACTTCTACCTATTATCTAAAGGCCCATTTTCTACCTCTAAGCAAAATAAATAATAACGAATCATTACCCTTTTGACCAAACCAAGACAAAGATGATCATGTGGAAGTAACTGGTGATGCAACCACTGTTCAAAGATTCTGCTAAAATCCATTTTATCTTCGTTTTTAACTGTAGTCAAGCACAAACATCCTTAAACTTTGGGTGAAATGCAAGGTTACATGAAGAAGGATCTGTGTTTAGGGAAGGTTAGGGAGTTGTGTTAAGGGTTTTGTTCAGGATTTGTGTTTAGGAATTATACAGATCTTTGTGTTTTGTCACGTGAGAGAGAGAGGGGTGGGGGTTTAATGGGGAGGCGTGTAGGAGAGTAGAGGAAATTCAAATTTTCGTGACACAAAATCATGACACTCATTTGTTTTACTGTCATGTTTTTTAGTTTATGACGGAAAATTGTTGACACGCAGAGGAAAACGTCAAGAAATTAATAGTTTTTATCAAAGATGACACTTATTTTATGACATACACTTTTTTATGTCATTAAATACATGTATGTCATAAAAAGAATGTCAAGGAAGGGTATTTTTCTAGTAGTGCAAAGTTGTAATACTTTTTACCACATTAATATTAACAAACAAGGCAGGGGCCTAGTCTCCTCCGAGGTTTTATGTCGGCGATCTACAATTGATCAAGGGCTTTCCTCGTAGATCAAGTGTTGTTCTTTGTGTTTTGATACTTTATTTACTTGTTCCTTGAATCTGCCAACAGTTACATCCCGAGGTCATAAGGACGAAACTCAGCAGAACTCGGAAAGATTTTTGAGTTCTTTAGGGCTTGAATGTCTTTATCATCAAAAGAATAGGTCTCTTGTTCAGGATGATTCAAGAGATTTTGGGGAATGAAGTCACTTGAAGTTCCCACACTCCCCGAAGCTCTTGTGGATCTTTTGCCCATCTTCGGAATATTACTAATATTTTGCAGGTGTAAAAGAAAGTGAGAGCAAGAAGAGAAAGAAATTACCTTCTTAAAAAAGTCAAGTGTGATTATAAAGGAGGAGATAAACTCTAGATATAAAGGGAAGAGGGTGACGATATGTAACGGTCATCACATAATTACCACCGAACATATAGCCGTTGTTATCCTCACAAGACGTCCCATCAGTCATCAGATAAGATATTATGATTAAAAATGTATTTACCTTGAAAGATGTTAACGGTAACATATTTTATGGGGACAATTGTTGGTGGTGAAAATCCTCAGGATGATTTTACCTCACATCCCTGGTGCAGCATCCTCAGGATGCTGAAAGACTCAACTAACTTCAGGATGTAACTATATTTCAACATGTGCACATCCTGAGAATGGACTAACGAATTACCTTTTTATATATAATTGCAGGTACAACTAGGTTATAATATGGATATATAAATACTCTCCAACTTTTATACTATAACACTCGGTCAAAGAAGTCAATGATCAAAGAGTAACTCATGCAAGCCAAAGTCCAAGATTGAAGATGAAGTCAAAGTTGTAACCGATATACATTAAATGTCGGCGAAAGATAAGGAAACAGCTGGTACAACGTATAGCTGAGATGAAACTGCCACAACGGTCACCTGAAGTCTTCAAAGAGCTTAACTAAGCCAGCTGATTACACGGGATTCTTTATTTACTCAGATGTACTATATAAATAGGAATGATGGACGAGTATAGGACACATTGCTATCACTAGAGCTATACTCACACACTCAGTTACTTAGAACACGCACACATCATTATAATCTTAGATGACTCGTCCAATCATTCATCCAACACTACTAGAAAAAAGGATGGCGGTGTCATAAATTTAAGATGACATATTTTCACGTATCATCTGTTTATGACACACATTTATGACAGCATTTATTGAGACACGTTATGACATTATTTAATGACACATTTTTATGACAGTTTTTGTTGACATTTTTTCGACACATATTATGACAGAAATTTATGACGTTTTTTTTTGCGTGTCATAATTTATTAATCTAAAAAAAGAAATTTCCTGTAAAATTACATATTTACCATCCTAGATTTATAGCCATTTTATTATATGCAAAATAATTAGCAAACTAATAATAAAAACAAAATTTCATTATATAATCCAGCCATATTTATCTAATTACAAACTAATCCGAGACGTTTAACGTTTACAAAAATATTGTATCAACATTACATTGCCTTCAAACAAACAAGTTTGGACCATTTGAAAATAAATGGTGCGGCGTAGCCTGACCATTCTTCGCGAAGGGCATCCATGTCTTCATCCCCGTAATTATCCACTCCTCCCCAACCTGAGACAACAATAAAATTAATACATTAATCGAGGCCGGCCAATTATTCAACAAATGACAAGCGAGTATAAGTAACCGTCTTCCATATAAAGAAGATGCTAAACAAAGCCATTTTCACTTTAATATTATTATTGTATCTTCTAAATCAAATAGATCTGATAAAAGATCCATCTTAGTTATAAAACAACAAAAATATTATTCCTATTAAGATCCAAATGCACAAACAACCATTTACTTATCCTTCATATTATTTAGAAACTAGTGATTTACCTACCGCACGTTGCAGCGGCGCGTAGCGGGCGGTACTTCATGTTACACGTGACGCGTTAACTGTCGTGTTGTGTTAAGATAGCATACCATAAGCCAACTAAATTAGTAACATTATTCGTGAACGCATTGAGTAATATAATAGAGAAGTAAATTTGTAAATAACGGTACCGTACTTCAAGTAGGTCATGGCATTGCTTGTATTTATGGTCTTTTGCGCCTCATTTGTGATCATCCACTCCATATATGTTAGTGACATGGGTTCCTCGTCCTCTCAATCAGGTTGCTTACTAGAGCCTCAAATTTTGATCTTGTGAAAGTGATATTCAAATGCTTAGCACCAGATGCATCAGCTGTGATGAACGGCAAGTTGATATCGGTTTGGGTTGTTGATGACAACTGATTTTTTGCCTTCTCGGCAGCTTCCCTATGTCTCTGGAGCGCAAGCCTGTCTTTTGTCAAGTTTATTCCCTCCGTTTTCTTGAACTCACCAACCAAGAAATCCAACAAGGCGTTATCAAAGTCTTCTCCTCCAAGAAAGTATCACCATCTGTCGCTTTCACCTGTACAAACAAAAACATTAGTAGTATGAGATATCAATTTAGCTAGTACCATGACAATAGTTAATTAAAACTTTATATTAGATCAAGTGTAATTGGTGGAAAAGAAAACGATTAGTAATATAAATGTGTATTAATATAAAATTAATAGAAAATAAGAATCCAACACTCAGTCAATTCAAATGGCTAGATAATTCAAAATAAGAAAGGAGGATCTGGGACTCGAACTAGCTAAAAGTGATGGTGCTTACAAGCTAGGCTGGACTCATTTTAGCAAGATTTTGAAAAGTATTCATTATGTTCAGTAATGTTGGTAATTATAGTGTATGTAGTAAAATAATTCCCATATTTTATACTTATTTCGTTAAGTAGCTGTTAGAATGTAAATATAAGTTTATGTTTCTGTTTGTTTAAGTACATTTGAACATATTATTTGTTGTATTTGTATATATGTTAGTAGATAAAGACTCTAGATATTATTAAGTTGTAGTAGTAGGCATATGGGTCAAGTTGGATGGAAACATGCTGCAACAAAAGGTTCACAGCCGAAGTATCAAGATCACATCAGAAGAAGATAAAGATTAAGGCTTTCAGGCTGCAAAGATCAGAAGCAAAATAAATCAACATGTTGCAGCAATACTTGAAAAAGGGCGGGACAACATGTGAAAGGACAAAAGTACCCTTACAGTTATTTGGCGGCAAATCGAACCGGTGACAGTTAAACAACACAACGTTTCAACAGAAACTGTCATTGACTCGTGCCTCTTCGTAACATATATATAGGAGATGTCGCATAACTTTTCTGATTACCAAGAAACTTTCCTAAAGTTCTATTGTCTTTGTATTCTAAAGTTCTATCCAAATATATTCATAATATAATTCAGTTTATTCGATTGTTTGATCTATTGTTTTCATACTCATTAAGTGTTTGATTGACAAGTTATCCGCTGCAAAATCAATTCTGGGCCAACAAACTGGTATCAGAGCCACGTTTGTCAATCAAAGCAATTCATCTTTCATTCAAAACCTTCGGTCTGAATCAGTTTCTTTCTGTGTCAAGTCTGCAGTGTTCATAATCATACATATTTCGAATTCTTCTGTTAAACTTTCTGTCAAAACCTTTCACTAAGTCCGATTATTAAATTGGATTCGTTCAAACATGTCTGAACAGTCGGTAAATTCATACTCCTTTCCCGAGTCACACTACAAAGAAATACAAAGGAACCGAAGAGGAAAGAAGGCAGAATTAAGGAGAAAAGGGATAGAGACAAGAACTTGCTTTTATTGCCACACACCGGGTCACATCATAAGTATATGTCCTATAAGGGAGAGAGATGAAGGCGCACAACTAATAAAAGATGCAATAGACACGGGTATAAGTTACTACCCTCAAGAAAGATTGCACTGCGATAAAGAATACATCTTAAAAGGATCCGGCTTTGGTACTTGGCGAGATGTTTGGTATGTAAGTCCCAAAATTCAGAATCATATAAGTGGAAACCTTGAATACTTTCTCAAATTAAAGAAATCCTTTGGTGTAGAAAGTAGAATTAAGAATGACTTTGTTTTTATAAGGGGTGTGGGTATGGTTTGTATAGAAGCCGAAGAAAACTCTCTAATTATACCCAATGTTTTTTACTCAAATGACTTAGAAGACAACATACTAAGTCTACCCCAATTAAAACTACAAGGTTTCATAGTTAAGATTGATGGGAATACATGTAGTGTCCTAAACATGTTCAAAAATGAAAGTATGCAATTTAAGTTGTTAAAAGACAACAAAGATGATAAGGAGTCTATGTTGAGGGAATTAGGAGATGATCATGATCATGAACAAAGAAAAACCGAGTACCTAAACAAGTACTTTGAAGAACTATCCCTCAATGCCGAAGAAAATATAAAACAAATGGAAGAATCGGTTCATGATCTAGAAATAGACTCCATAGAAAAGTGCATTGAATTTTTGGACATAATAGATCAATTAAAGTATCCATGGGCTCATAGGGATTTGTTGAAGGATCACTTCCTTCGTATGATAGATTGGTTTCTAAACTTTTATTTAAAAGTGTCCAATCGGCCAATCCCACCCGTAATGGATCAAGGAAAGAAAATACATCTATTTGATCTATACATACTAGTTAAGAGAGAAGGAGGACACGAAAGGGTATCAAAGTATAACATTTGGGTGGTGATAGCAAAAGAATTGGGGTTAGATTATGAAGACAAAGACATTTTAAGAATTCTTTATGCTAAGTATTTGGATGTTTTGGAATGGCAATACCAAGTGTACAAAACAGCCATGAACATCGCAAATAATAATGAAAAGAATGGAGTTGGATGTAGTGAAGTTAGAGAAACCGGGTTAGTATCAAAACTTATGAACTTACTTCACCAAAACTCAACAACAATGCATGAAGACTATGCTCTTTACATGGGAGGAGATTGGGAATCAGCAAATCAATCAATCAAGAAGCGCAAATTTGACTTCTCTCAAGTGGAAAAGGCATTGAAGGAAGCAATGGACACCCTACCGAGATCATCCATGAAGCCAAGTTATATTTAAGGGAGGGTGTTAGAATGTAAATATAAGTTTATGTTTCTGTTTGTTTAAGTACATTTGAACATATTATTTGTTGTATTTGTATATATGTTAGTAGATAAAGACTCTAGATATTATTAAGTTGTAGTAGTAGGCATATGGGTCAAGTTGGATGGAAACATGCTGCAACAAAAGGTTCACAGCCGAAGTATCAAGATCACATCAGAAGAAGATAAAGATTAAGGCTTTCAGGGTGCAAAGATCAGAAGCAAAATAAATCAACATGTTGCAGCAATACTTGAAAAAGGGCGGGACAACATGTGAAAGGACAAAAGTACCCTTACAGTTATTTGGCGGCAAATCGAACCGGTGACAGTTAAACAACACAACGTTTCAACAGAAACTGTCATTGACTCGTGCCTCTTCGTAACATATATATAGGAGATGTCGCATAACTTTTCTGATTACCAAGAAACTTTCCTAAAGTTCTATTGTCTTTGTATTCTAAAGTTCTATCCAAACATATTCATAATATAATTCAGTTTATTCGATTGTTTGATCTATTGTTTTCATACTCATTAAGTGTTTGATTGACAAGTTATCCGCTGCAAAATCAATTCTGGGCCAACAGTAGCTGCCTCCAAATCCAATCGGCTTAAGGCATCCTTTGATCATTCCTCATTTAGAAAGTAGTATACTTTAGTATCGTTAATACAACAGCCTTTGATCATTCGTTTTTTGATACAATAGCCTTCGGTCAAAAGTAATTTTAGTGCACGACACCTGCTAATGGGTCACAGGTTAGATAATGCAATAAAATTGGTAGTTCAATAAACGGGTCAACAGGTCAAAGTAAGGGTAGCATAACCCAAAGTACCCAAATGATGCAAACTAACGAAGGACGTCCACCTCATTTTTTTTGACAAATCCAACCCACAGTACCCATATAGGTAGGGGCATAACCCAAACACGTGAGCCCTACCCGACACCTTCACGCTAAATGACCAAGGCTCAACACACTAGCCAGTTCGGTAACTATACTAGAGCCCCCTACCCATGGGCCTTACCTACACACTTGCGACAATGTAGATGCACTGATGGAGTTGTCCGTGCTCCTTCAGCATTCTCAATAACTTTTGCAGTCTGAGTATAAGAGCATCAACAATCATATTTAATAAATATTCAATAACAAAAACAAATCCTTTAAACAGCGTAAACATAGATCTCACCATGCCCTCCATGACCGCAACACATGAGTTTGTGGTACCCAAGTCAATCCCAATAACTTCATTCCAAGAGGTCTTGAACTGTATCAGAGTCATTTATTACCTAAAGTTTAAGAAGATAAAAATCATACATGTGCAGAATAGCAGACACACGATACCTGAAAGGTCTTGCAATAACACCTAATTTCTGGCTCAAATGTGACGCACTCAATGATGTTTTGGCTCCACTCAACTGCATGAAGATTCATAAGGTAACATTCAAAACTAGTTTTATAGAAAAGAGAAAATTATTAAAGTAATAACAGATAACAATAACAACTGAGCAACTATTGGAGATTATTCCCCATTTATTACACTGCACAACTCAATTCCATAATCATATCATTCTAATTTTATAACCTTGTAACAGTAATATCCATACAATTGTAGCTCTTATATGAATGAAAATTAAAAAGCCCTAAAGCATTTTTCATATCTGATGCTTTAAAATTTAAATGCAAACAAGAAACATAAAAAAAAAAAAGTTGAGTGCAGAGCAATGTAACAAACCAAGATAACAAAAGAGTTGAGATGTCCACTTCTACCTATTATCTAAAGGCCCATATTCTACCTCTAAGCAAAATAAATAATAACGAATCATTACCCTTTTGACCAAACCAAGACAAAGATGATCATGTGGAAGTAACTGGTGATGCAACCACTGTTCAAAGATTCTGCTAAAATCCATTTTATCTTCGTTTTTAACTGTAGTCAAGCACAAACATCCTTAAACTTTGGGTGAAATGCAAGGTTACATGAAGAAGGATCTGTGTTTAGGGAAGGTTAGGGAGTTGTGTTAAGGGTTTTGTTCAGGATTTATGTTTAGGAATTATACAGATCTTTGTGTTTTGTCACGTGAGAGAGAGAGGGGTGGGGGTTTAATGGGGAGGCGTGTAGGAGAGTAGAGGAAATTCAAATTTTCGTGACACAAAATCATGACACTCATTTGTTTTACTGTCATGTTTTTTAGTTTATGACGGAAAATTGTTGACACGCAGAGGAAAACGTCAAGAAATTAATAGTTTTTATCAAAGATGACACATATTTTATGACATACACTTTTTTATGTCATTAAATACATGTATGTCATAAAAAGAATGTCAAGGAAGGGTATTTTTCTAGTAGTGCAAAGTTGTAATACTTTTTACCACATTAATATTAACAAACAAGGCAGGGGCCTAGTCACCTCCCGAGGTTTTATGCCGGCGATCTACAATTGATCAAGGGCTTTCCTCATAGATCAAGTGTTGTTCTTTGTGTTTTGATACTTTATTTACTTGTTCCTTGAATCTGCCAACAGTTACATCCCGAGGATATAACTATCCATCCCGAATCACACCTTTGCCATCCCGAGCGTAGTTGTAATTTATTTATTTCCTTTGCATCTTGATTAACCATTTTCAGAATATAACTAGATTGTAAACTTGATTTACACCTGTAGCACTCTACCTCAAAATTTCTAATTTGGAATACAAAATTATTTCTACGTGGTAATTTTTGACCAAAACAAGAAGTATACCGTGCGTCTTCCTTGGGTATTGTTTTCAATACAAAGGATTTTGGTGTTTTAACCCGAGAACGTCCCGAACGTATATCACGAGACATGCTCAGTTTGATGAAACGTGTTTTCCTTATTCAAGACCTTGACATCACTATTATTATGGAACCACCGGATAGTCAATTTAATTCCCATAACCTTTCCTTTAATTATGTCCCATTCACTTCCACTTCCAAAATTAATTCATTCATCCAACGTTTCACCCCATCCAGACCCTATGGTTACACCCGTTAATGATTGTAGCCCAATTAATAATTCTTCACCCCATAATAACCGAAGCATAATTAATGACCCACCACCATTTGTTAACCCAACGCAAATTACTGACCAAACACACTTTAATAACCGAACACCGACTTCCATTGAATCCTCCAATCGTGAACCCACTTCGGTTCCTCAAACTAATATTCCAAATCAATTTTCAACTCCTTTTATGGTTCCATTTTTTCCCTCTTTCCAACCGTCATAATCACCACATATCATACCGCCATCAACTAACACCTCGAGTCCTCTAACAACATCTACTACCCCAAGCCCTACCCCTCCTTCCACTCCTATATCTTCTCCATATCCGTCTGCAGCTTTTATCACCGAGTTGCCCACTGCCTCGGTCTCATCTCCATCGCCTCCGCCTTTACCCAGTAACCCGATGATTACTCATGCGAAGGCAGGAATTTTTAAGCCTCGGCTTCAACTTTTCATGGCTCATACTAAACATACTCCTCTTCATAATGATCTTTTTTGCTTCCACCGATCCATCGAACTTTCATTCCGCTTCTAAAGATGAAAAATGGGTTCGTGTAGTGAAGGTCGAGTTTGACGCCCTGATTAGGAATCAAACTTGGACTCTTGTTCTGAGACCTTCAAGTGTGAATATGGTTGGCTCCAAATGGCTTTTCAGAACTAAATTTCACTCTGATGGTTCGATTGAGCGTCACAAAGCTTGTCTTGTAACACAAGGATTACTCAAGTACCTGGTCTTGACTATTCTCATAAATTTAGTCCGGTAGTAAAAGCCGCCACTGCAGTGTACTTGCCCTTACTGTAATTAATAAGTGTGATATTTGCATCAGTTGGATGTTAATAATGCATTTCTCCATGGTCATCTTAATGAGAATGTGTACATGGAACAACCACAGGGCTTTGTTGACACTCGTTTTCCATCATATATTTGCAAATTGAACAAGGATATTTACAGTCTCAAGCAAGCTCCTTGAGCTTGGTTTCATCGTTTAAGTGTTTTTTTGACCAAATATGGCTTTGTGTGAAGTCGTGCGGACCCTTCTTTATTTGTCTTTAACAATAATTTGTGCCTCATTTATCTCGTGGTTTATGTGGATGATCTCATTCTCATGGGAAATCAATCGACTTCCCTTCGTACTTTCATTTCCTGTCTTAATACAGAATTTGCCATCAAAGATATAGGGAAACTTAATTATTTTCTTGGTTTGGAGGTTACCTACACAAAAAGTGGTTTATTTTTAAATCAGTCTAAATACACTAAAGATATACTTGCACGTGCTAAAATGTTGGAGGCTAAACCTGCCCCAACACCTTTAAGCACAAATGTTTCTTTTGTTTCTACAGGTGATCCTTATCCAGATGTTACTCACTATCAGTACATTATTGGTGCTTTACAATACTTAACGATTACAAGACCGGACATCTCTTATGCAGTGAATCAAGTCAGACAATTCTTACAGTCTCCGACCGTTGATCATTTTCAGGAAGTTAAGCGCATTCTTAGATACTTAAAGGGAACGCTTGCCTATGGTTTGCACTACACTCGTTCGACTCATACAGCTTTGCTTGGATATTCTTATGCAGACTGGGCTCACTGCTTGGAAACACGTCGGTCTAGTAATTGATATTCTATATTTTTGGGGGGAAATCTCATCTCTTGGAGTGCTAAGAAGCAACCGAATGTTCCCAGATCCAGTACGTTGTGAATCCGCGTATCGTGCTATGGCAAATACTCCTGCTGAAATTGTGTGGTTAACGCATCTTTTACGAGAACATCACGCTTTACCTCCTGATCGACCTACTATTTTGTGTGATAATTAGAGTGCTATTTTTCTAACTCAAAATTTAGTGGCTCATAAACGGGCAAGACATATAGACCTTGATTATCATTTTTTATGAGAGCTTGTTACCAATGGGAAACTTGTCACAAAATTTGTTCCAACTAAGCTTCAGGTGGCTGACATCTTCACGAAGAGTCTTCCGACTCATTAGTTTGCTATGTTTCATCAAATGCTCAACATTGGTCCACCGCCGTTCAGCTGCGGGGGGATGTTAACTTATAATAATTTATGATGTATTGTGTAAATTATAGTTTCTTTAGGTACTTTAGTGAAACATTAGTCTCTATATAATGTAAATGAAACTCCTAGGTAAGGTATTGAATACCACATTTATCACCAATAAAAGGAGAAGGGACTCCTCCTTTTATAGTATGTCAACCTTTGACTTTCTCAACCCAACCTCTATCCTTAATGGGGCCCAACCCAGGTAGAGGTGTTTCTTAGTCTCTGCCCCAAATTTTCCGGCCCAAATTATGAAAGTGGGTGTGTAAAAAAGAGGGGAAAGGGGGGATGTTACCATCCTGCCAAGAATACACGTGGCATCCGTTGAGTGGACGCTGATGGGCAGCGGACATGTGGCGTTCGTCAGTTGGCTAATCCGGGGCGGTGGGCAATCATCTCCTTTTCTAGAACTTGAGACAAATGGGGGTCGATAAAGTCTTCTGTCAGAGATATCTTGGCTGGGGAGCTGCAACGTCGTCGTCCTTTTTGGTAGTCAGACCAGGCGCAGCCTTTGATTGGTTGTGGACACTGACATAAAGCTAGTTGCGTCAAGGATAGTTGCCCAGGGCAGGCCTGCCCTGGGATGTGTGTCTCGATGCTGCCCTAAAGGTATCATTTAGTTGTGTCAACGAAGCTTGTGTGTTTCGTGAAGAGGAAGCTTCATTCTGTGTCAGGCTTGGCGTTGACGTAGAACGGGCGGGAGAACCGACGTCCATAATGTAGACGCATGTTACTCTGCTGACGTAAAGCGGGCGGGGGAACCAGCATCATGCTAATGGGCGGAGCTTCCTGTTGATAGTTTGCAGATGTTTAATTAATCATTCGTCTTTCTTCTTATGTCTTGAGTTCTTGTAGTAGGTAAGAATGAGTAGTTTTTTATATGGTATTCGTTGGTTTTGATACCATATCCCTTCAAGCCCCCCAGTCTAGTGCTACGTGTTGCTTTGCATAAAAGGAAATGAGGGAGTGCTGGACTTGTTGATTTGAGAAGGATGGAATCTGCATGTGTACCTTGAGTCACATCCAGTCCTCACTGGGGTTTCATGTGTTTAACAAGGTGTACTTGTAGTTAAAGGACATCGTCAACTGGTGTGCATACAGTGATCAATCTGTATAGCGTATGATGGGATTATTTGTCATTAATGCACAAGCGGGATACCTGAGAAGGTGCCCGACGTGTTTGCGCATGGTAATAATGTATATGATGGAAGTAGGAAAAGCCATTTTTCCATAGGTTCCTTTTGCTTTAGGAAGGAGGGAAATCAATTTTTCTAGATGTTCCTTTATCTTCAGGAGGAAGTGAGAACCATTTTTGGTTTCTGCGCCAGTGGGATACCTGAAAAGGTATTTCACTGGTTGTTTCAACCATGCAGATGTGGGAGACCCAAGAAAGCGTCCGCTGTTTTGCGCATGTAGATGATGTAAATAATGATAAAGGAAAAGGAGTTTTTTTTCTGTCCATGGGCAAACAGGAATCCTGATAAGGCGTCCGTTGTTTTTCCGTATGTGATTGGTGTAAAAAATCGAAAAACCAAAATTTTCTCGTTCCTACGCATGCTGGAGACCTGAAAAGGTGTCTAGCATTTTTGCGCATGGTAGTTGTGTAGAGGAGGAAAAAGGTACTTTTTGTCCATGGACCTAAGATGTCTCTTGTACATAGGACACATGTAGGACGCATATAGTATTTTGAGTTTACTTTGCTAGCTTTCGCACGGATTCGAGGTGAGTTCATGGTCCCACTTTTGACTATTTTGTAACTGTTTTCGAGGGGGAAAGCATGCAAGTTTCCCAAACCATTTGATATTTTAGTAAATAATTTATGTATTTCTTAAGCAATATTAACAAATGGATTTCAATTCTCATAAACGGTTTATACAAAGTTCACATCAAAATACACTAGTTTTATACAAGTAAACGTGAATTGCAAACATGTATGAGTTATCCCTAAGGACGGGGTTGTCCTTGCTTATTTCAAAGGAGTGGATTGCCCTTGGTCACACTTCTAAGAGTTGGAGAGTCCTTGACATCGTTCAACTGTACAGTCAAGTCCTCACGACTATTCGCTACTATAACCAGCTACTAGTTGGCATCGTAGCGAGAGCACGATCTTTGTGAGGCACATACTAGCCTGGGGTTGGTTATATGCTCATGCAAGGATTTTCATTTATAATCCAAATGAACGTCTTATGTTTTCAACCGTTCCAAAAGAACATTTTTCAAAAGTTAGTATGGAAGTCCCGACGAGGATTCCATGGGGACTTTTTACAAGAATTTCTCCAATTTGGTTTTGAGTAATAAAGCTGAACTTTCTCACAATGCTTTACCATTATTTTCCATGATTTAAAAGAAAACAGTTTTACAGGAAACAAATATAAAACCATGAACTCGCCAACTTTATGTTGACTTTTTAAGCATGTTTTTCTCAGGTATCATTTGGCACGGCACGGTTGGGTTAGGTGGAATTATAGGAATTCGATACCCTAGCAAGCTCTTGGATGGTGTTCATTAGCTTTTGGAGTCTTAGATCTATCTTCCGCTATGTAGTAAAGGTACCAATGGGTCACAACCGAATGCTGATTTCAGGGTGTGATGGTAGTGTTAGGATACGAAGAGATATGTCTGATGGTTCGTAGAGCCATATGGGGAAACGTGTCTGACAGTTCGTATAGCTGGGTTGTTGATGGGTGGACACGTGTCGCCAAAAGGTGGTGTTGACAGCTAGTGTGTACTGTAATCGTCAAATGAGTGGGTCACGCGCGGCGCGTGTGCTGTCTGTCACGTGGGCCGTCTGAAGTGTCGACTGTTGATTGGACCTCCACTGAAAAAGTCTCCTGTGATGATTACTTGCTTTCCCATCGCAATTAATGCGATGGGTATAGATAGATCCTTCACCGAAGAGGTGTGTTTACTTCTTCTTTCACTTATATTCTTCTCTAGCAATTTCCTTTGTAATTTTTGGCCAAAACTTTAAAAATCTTTTCTTTTTTCTCAGTTTTCATCTTTTTTCTATATAGACATTATGTCTAGTGATGATAAGAAGCCTGAATTGGCGATGGTTGAGGCCCAAGTGGCTTGGTTGAAGGAGAAGTTTAGGGCGTTGGTGGAGAAATATGAGGTTCTCCGGGAGTGGGAGCCAGAGTTCCCCTCAAAAGGCAAGACTCCGATGGATTGTCCAGATGGGAAGATCTGTTTGTACGAGGCCTTCTTCTTGAAGAGTTTGTTAAGAATTCCGGTTAGCCGGTTTTTGATATCTGTGTTGGAGAAGTATGGGGTGCACATCTCACATATGAGCCCTTTTGGGGGTGGTGAGGGTGATGCATTTTGAGTCGATCTGTAGGGCGTTGAGGATGGAGCCCCAGTTTGAGCAGTTCAATGTTTTCTACAAGTTGGAGGTGAAGGACAGTGGGTTGATTTCTTTCACTAAGAGATCTAAGGTGGTGACTGTGGTTGTGACGAAGAGGTCTCCCAAGAGCCTTCGGGACTGGAAGATGTGTTTTTTCTATCTTAGGAAGGAGGCGATTCTGGTGGAGATAGGGTGGTTGAATCTTCGTTTGGGGCAGAAACCACCGTCATTCGAGGTGGTTAAAGATTTTCAGGAGGAGGAGTGGTTCAAGCTGCTGATTGCCCATCCAAGCAGGTTGGATAACCTTGATCACTGTGATGAAGGTATGTTGAAGCTACTGGGAGTTAGCCGTCTTGGTATGAGGGATGGCAAGGACGTGCTCCTATATGGTAACGTAGGTATGGAGTTGGTACCATATAAACGCCGGTGTTGCGCCTGCTTTTATGTTTTTGTAACTTTTTTTTTGTTCTTGTAATGAACGTTTCCTTGTATTTTTCAGGTGAGCAGCTGTTTGATTTTCTTGCGCATAGGGTGTCGCGCACCAAATTTGTGGACATTCCTACTGGTGAGGTGTCAGGGCTGGAGAAGATGTGGGGCAACTTCATTTTCCCTTCGTGGATTGAAGGTGTGCTCGATAATCCCTTAGCAGTTAGTTTTCTTGTGAACCCTGAACCCTTGTCAACACGCACTTCGACGGGGGTTGATTATATTTTTTTATCAGATGATGAGTCGAGTGGATCATCGGGTGGTCTGATTCACCGTTCGCGTCGGCCTGTAGGTGGTGGTTCGAGCGGGACCGTTGGCGCGTCCCAAGGTGTGGGTGCTAGTACCAGTGGATCGGGTACCAGGGAGGTTGGGAAGGAGAAGGGCAAGGGTAAGTGTATATATATTTTTTTTGTAATTTATCTTTGAAGTCTTGTCTTCATCTAGCTGACTGATTCCTTTTTGTGCAGCTGAGACCTGGAAGCGCAAGCGTCTGATAATGATGCATGAGGATTGATGCATATGGTTTAGGTAATTTAGAAAGATGTCATTTTCCCGATGCCAAAAACTTGATGTTTTAAATCCAAAACTTTGGTTTTGGGGAAAATGACCGATTTTTACTAAACCCGTTTTGCCAAGTTTTAAATTTATAAAGTAAACGATATTTACTTTAGAAACTAAAACCAACACATAGGCAAAGAACCTGACGTGTATAGTATAGTTTTCTAGGGAAAGTATCGATTATCGTATTCCATAGTTCACACTTTCCCCTACTTCACCTTCATCATTTAACTGATCGGGTTTTAAAAAGAAAAATAAAACGGAGGGGTTCTTTAATAAAAATTGTTTAAAAAGGTTTTGGGTTTTATAAAAGAAAAAGATAAAATAGTAGAGTGGTCAAATATGCACATCTCGGGGCCCTCCGTATAAATAGTGAAATTTATTATTACAGTTAATAGTTAAGTTTAATTATTTGTGAGGAGGAAAAGAGTGATCATGAAGTGTTGACTCCTTGATAGAGAAGCGGGGCCAATACTGAGTAGAATGCAAAACCTCCCAATATGCGTCCACATGAAGGTACTCCACCCCAGCCTCGCATATAGCGGGCTTCCCTAACCGCGATCAAGTCTCTGATCCTCAGACTCATCTTCTTCTTGAATTGGAGGCTTCAATTCCGACCTGGAACACCGTACACCTCCCTTAGCTCTCGCTTTCCTTACCGAAGGATCTCCCTTACAGCCATCTTCACCAACAGCGTATCTCCTAAGTAGGTTAACGATCATGAAGACCGAAGGATCTCTCTTATAGTCGACTCAGAAGACAAGTATCCCAATGGTTAAGGGATTCGTAATAGCGAGATCTAGAAATATAATTCTTGTTTTATTTATCTTTAGTGACACTTTAATATTTATAGGCCTGATAAATATAAAGTTGGTTTAATGATTGATGACTTAATTAACCCAACCCATAATCTCCCGAGATGAATGTAATCCTTAACAAAGGTGGAACATAATCCTAAAGGTGTGCAATCCGAAGACTACTGGTTCACCCGTAGTTAATCCGCCCTTTTCCAAGAAAGTCACTCATTTGCTGAATGAAATCCTTAATAAAGGTGGAACATAATCCTAAAGGCATGCAATAAATCCTAAAGGCGTGCAATCCAAAGATCACTCGTGCGCCTGTAGGGAATCCTCCCTTTACCAAGAAGATCATTCAAGTATCTGGTAAGTACCAGAAATGTGTCACTTAGATCTGGTCCACTTCAGAAGCCATTGTTTAGAATCCGGTTTGGATATCAGAAGCACAAAGGATCTGCCTCACTACCGGTTTCCTCACCTTGGTTCTAGCTCGGGACTACCAGAAGAAGATTCAACCTCTAGTTAGTTTATTAAGTTAAGGTTGATTTTATGTTTATTAAGTTAATCATCAATGGAACCTGTCACAAGATAAACAAACAAGGATTAGAAGAAGATAACACAACAAACAACTAAAAATAAACTACTACTACTAATAATAAAAGTCTACATATCGAAGTGGGTTCATGAATAATAGAAAGACACAACCATGTCGAATGATCAACACAATCACATGGCTACTCATAGACAAGCTCTCCATCTTCTAATGCTATGCATCTAACAACTTCATGACCCTCGATGTTTATTGCATATGAAATACTCTACAATCCCATGCTTAGCCTTGATGATCAAGGTAGGATGAGGCCTAGGCTCGTTGGGTGTGTTAGGGTGGCCCTAAGGCCTCCCACAAGACCCCAAGACGTCTGAAAGACTCTTGGAAGTCTACCAAAGAAGGCACAAGAAAGAATGAAATGGGAAGTTCAAATGGTGAGGATTAGCTTGCTATTTATAGGCCTTTCAGGGCAAGCACGGGCGTGCCATGTGTGGCAGGGGCGTGCTTGATGTCACACGTACGTTCTGTTGCTGCGGTGCAGTCTTGTCTGTACGTCTTGTCTCTGGCACGGCCGTGCCACATATTGGAGCACGGGCATGCATGTGTACTCAGGAAGTTTTCTTGTTCTCCAATTTTGCTGCTTGATGAGTCCCAAAATTAGTAGGTTTTATATACATGTTTTCACCTAATTATCACCCAAAATCAGACTTTATCTTTGTATTATCACGGTTTGTTTCCTTTTGATGATAATTGCAGGCATTGAAGGTGAAAAGTGAAAAGAAGTGAAAACCGGCTTAAAAGACAAGGATTTGAAGACTTTTTTTGCAAAGATCCAAATGAAGCATGGCCGCGCTCGGACTATGCACGGCCGTGCTCTTGTTCCAGGTCAACTAATCAACGTTTCCAAGTCAACAGGAGTCAAATCTGAGGCTTTTTGAAGTGCGCAGGCATGCCCCCTTAAGTGGCACGGGCATGCTTTAATCCAGCATGTTCTCCAAGGCGCAGACCGACCAAGACTAACAAGACGGTTACAGATCTGATGGAGCACGGGCGTGCCAACCTATTGAGCACGGGCGTGCCACCCTATTGAGCACGGGCGTGCCAGCCCTGATACAGACACATCTGCACAAAAGGACTCTGCAACAATACGCGTTGTCGTGCATGGGCGTGCCAGAACGCTGTCGAGGGCGTGCTTGAGCTTATTTGCCTATAAATAGAGCCCTCCACTCCACATTTTGGGCATCACATTTCACCCGAGTTTTACTCACACTTCAGCCACCTTGAGGGCCTTGCAAGTGACCTTTGGAGCTTGGGATCACTCCAAAAACACCTGTTGATTGAGAGTTGAGAGAGAGATCACTAAAACTCATCCAAAACACCTTATTTAATCCACATACACTCACAACTATGTGTTCTTTTAACACCAAAGATAGTGTACAAGTTGTACAACCAATGTTTGGCTAGATTAATTAAGTGTTGCTAGGGTGAAGACTTATCTTGGTATGGATTATATAGTTTTTGTTTGTTAAGTGGTGTTGTGTTCTTGTTTAATTCTTTTCAACTAAACTTTGTTTGATGACTTAACTAGCTAATTAACTAGTCTTTGGTCTTGTGGGTGTCTTGGTAAGAAGTGGGAGGACTCATGAGTGTACTTGTGAGCTAACCTAATCCCATGAGTAGTGATTGGCCCATTTGTGGGTAGAAATACACACACTTAGTGGCTTAATCCTCTACTATCAAGATCTCACCTAGGGTCGGTAAGGTCTTTATACTTGGTCCTAGTGATAAGCCAAGGCTTAATCTTGCGACTTAGCTTCATGGTCTATGTGATAGCTTTGGCGCAGGTTAAGAATTGGTGAACAATGTTGAAAGAAACGGACTTTATTTTCTTTCATCATTATACTGCCGCACAATTAATGATAGATCACTCACTTTTTAACAGGTTAATTGGTTCATGTAAGAGATGCACGTGTGCCGGTTGGTCACGACTCTCCTATGATATCAAGTGGTTTCTTGTTCGGATCATGCTCCGGCTACCGGCAAGTTGTCCATAAAAGTTTTAAGTGTTTGGATGTCATTATTGCAATATTGGGAGGTGGATCATTCAGGGTTGGGTAAACACAATCTTGAGTAGTTTGTTTGTCAGTATTGAGTGGTGAGCTTACCGGTTCAAGAGACCCTAACTTTACAGCAAGAACACAGCTCGTTTTGCAATAACAGTCACCTCTTGAGAATACTGTAGCAACTCCACGTTAAGCATAAGTGCGCACTCGTTCACACCACTTTAATGAATTAATTACTATTAATCCGTCCCAAGGTAATGTTGGATCCCGAAGCAGCACTTCGTGTCGGTATTGATTTTTATTCTGGTCACTCTCATTCTCTTTCTTTATTCTATTTTATCTTTGTTTTTATTAAAGCAACTTGGAACTTAGTATGGGAAGTCGTATATTAGGGTTCGATACTCGGTAGTTGCTATTACCTATACTACGCTCGATAGGTCCACTTGCATATCGTATGGGTTTACACTAGTCAGCAGATATCATTTTACTTTTATAAATTTAAAACTTCAATAAGTGTTTTAATTTGAAGGTCACCTTTAATTACCTTTTTTCACCGAGTCTTGACACTTCCTTCGGGAAAGTGTTGGTTTTAAAATGGATGTTTAAAAAAGACCTAATCCACACGACATCAAAGTTTTTGGCGCCATTGCCGGGGATACGACATATTGCAGAGAAAAGTTTTAAGTTGCTTGTTACTAATTACTTTGCCAGTTTGCTTTTGTTAGCTTTTTCAGATGGATTGCATGGATGAAGATCGGTTCGTGGCAGAGAACTTTTTCAATTATGAGGGGTTTTATCTTTAGCAGTTCTGTGAATATTGTGGTGGACCTTCATTCTACCACAACTGTGAAGACTATCTGTCCTGGTATCTTCTAGAGTACTTCAGCCACTATTCATCCCTGCTTGAACCACCACCTTACAGCCATTCACCATTTCCTCATAACCCTACTGAAGAAATTTACATGTTGATGGCTGTCGATTAAGTTCTCAACCACCATCACCACCTAGATCTCCTACACCACCATTTGACCCTATCCCACCATCACCTGATGCACTTGACAGAATGTATGGCTTGGGTGACTCACCACCATACATCTTATCCCAACCTTACCAATTTTCACCAGCTTTACCAGCACCAATCCCTAGCCCATCGCCTTACATGCCATCTCCATTAGCTCACTTATTTTCCTCACTATCACCAGTTAATTTGAACCTGAACCTAAATCCATCCCTGAACCAGACCCTCCACTGATTGACTTGAAGAAGTTCGCGGAAAATCTTGTGGTTGACAAAAACTACCTCAGGTATATTTATTCTATGGAAGATGCTGCTGACGAAGAAGATATAAAAGCCCAAATCAAGGAAGAAGTTCGTGATCTACCCTTGGAAGCAAGAGAGGAAGCAATTGAAGCTGCTCTTGTTCCCACCATGGAGGAAAGACTTCACACGTTCCATTCCTTGATAACGGAAGTGCATCCCAACATCCCTTATGCCGATTACCAGCTCAGACTACCCGCTCACTTTAAATTTCTGAAAGATATCCTCTCCTAAAAGGATACTCTTGAAGAAGGTGTCATCATGCCCGTCAACAAAGTCTGTTTAGCCATTATCCAAGGAAGAACACCTCCTTAGCAAAGTTACCATCCCTTGCACCGTGGGGGAAAATATCTACACCAAAGTCGTCGCCGACTTGCAGATCGACGTCAACATTCTGCCCGCTTCAATATTCAACCAGTTCCAGCAGCAGACCCTGAGACCCACAAGAATGGAACTTTGCCTTACCAACCATTTGATTCGGTATCCCCAAGGAATTGCAGAAGACGTTTTGATTGGCCTCAGCGATACTATCTTCCCGATAGACTTTGTGGTGATTGATACACCAGGGGAGGAAAGCCCTATCACTTTGGCCGACCTTTCCTCAACACCGCGTTGGCTCTATTGGATGCTTGTGGAGGAAGACTCAGAGTGATGATCAATGGCGAAAAACTGGGTTTTGTCCTACAAAAAGTTATGTGGTGTCCAAGTATCCATGACGATCTGTCCGCCCCCATCACCGACTTTGATTATATCACATGGTACTATCTCTGTGATGTTATGTGGGAGGGGGTGATTTTGATAATCATGCTTCCGCGACAGATGAGAATGATCCCATGGTCCTTGAAAGTTATCGTATTGAGCAAGTTTTTTCCTGAAGAAGAGGCCGAAGAAACTCAACTCCCAGAAAGAAGTCCTGAAGAAAAGTCTAAGACCTCAATTGGAGAACCACCATCCTTGGAACTCAAAGAATTACCATCCCACCTGGAGTACGCTTTTCTTGAAGAAGACTACAAGCTCCCCATTATCATAACAGCAGATTTGTCAAAAGAAGAAAAAGAAAAGTTGATGGAAGTTTTGAAGCAGCACAAGAAAGTAATCGCCTGGAAGCTGATGGATATCAAAGGTATTATTCCTTCACTTTGCACACACAAGTTCCTCATGGAAGATGAATACCGCCCTTGTGTGCAAAGGCAATGAAGAGTTAACCCTAAGATGCAGGAGATCGTGAAAGAAGAAGTAATTAAGCTGCTCGATGCCGGTTTGATCTATCCCATTCCTGACTTGCCTTGGGTGAGCCCTGTTCAAGTGGTCCCAAAAAAAGGTGGTATGACAGTCGTGACCAACACTCAAACTGAATTTATCCCTACAAGAAAGGTCACGGGCTGGCGGGTTTGTATTGATTATCGAAAGCTTAATGATGCTACAAGGAAGGATCATTTTCCCCTACCGTTCAATGATCAGATGTTGGAAAGATTGGCCGGGCACCAGTATTATTGTTTTCTCGATGGTTTCTCTGGGTACTTTCAGATCCCAATTGACCCCGAGGACCACGAGAAAACCACTTTCACTTGTCCATATGGCACGTTCGCCTACAGGAGGATACCATTTGGGCTGTGCAACGCCCCCGCCACTTTTCAACGCTGCATGGTAGCCATCTTCCATGATGACTTCTCGGTTTTGAAAGTTCGTTCGATCATTGTCTGGGCAATCTCAAGAAAATGATGGCAAGATGTGAAGAGGTGAATTTGACGCTTAATTGGGAAAAGCGCCACTTTATGGTAAAGGAAGGAATTGTGTTGGGGCACAAAATTTAAAACAAGGGGATCGAGGCCAAAGTTGAAGCGATTTCGTTGCTTCACCTCCTACCACGGTTACGGGAATTCGCAGTTTTCTCGGTCCTGCCGGTTTTCTATAGAAGATTCATCAAGGATTTCTCAAATGTAACATTTCGTATTATCTACTATGTATGTTTGATATTTTCATTAATAAAACGTAGTATTTTATCAGTCTAGTATGCTTTAAAAATATTTTTTGTGACATTTTCTTGCTTACACAATCATATTATAAGTTTAATATATCAAAATAATAGTTAAATAATAGCCAAAAAAATAAAACGCATGGACGGGACTTGAACCCACGTCCACAGCCAAGCAACACACAGTCCACAAACCAACTGAGCTATGCTTGATTTTGTTATTATATTCCTACACAAGTTAACTTAACACTTTCTTAAATATGTCAGTTGCATAAACAAAGTCAACACCCATTTACCTAATCCAATATAGTTCAAATTAACACGTCTAGAGTTATAATTGGAAACGATTTTTGATTCTTATGCGATCTACAAACCGATTTCGCGTCCATATGCTGTCAATCACGCGTTAATTACCGTGTTTAATGAGTCAATTTTCGTGTATTAATGACCATTATAAACTTACCAAAACCTAAATATCAAATCATGTTATATAACTCGTTTTTATCACAATTAAACGAACATATACAACCTAAAAGGGCCGACTAAGAGAAACCCTCCATAACCACTCGTTCTCAATCGCTAAAACTCCCCAATTCGAAGCATTTTTGTTAGCGACTGGGTGCTCAACTTTCACCATCAATCGGTATGTCTTGATCTTGATTTGTATATGCTTTAGGGTCGTTTTGTATAGGGGAATAAAAGCACCATGCTTTCGTTCATTATCTTTATTGAATTGTTGTCTAATTATTGGATTTAAGAACTAGGGTTCATAAGACTAATTTGGGATTTTTTTTTACAGTCTAGTTCTGAATAAATCTATAAAAAATCGAATTAAAATACAAACAGCGACCCAGACCAGCTGGTCTGGGCATTCCATATACACAGAAGCAGACGTGGGTTCGAAACCCATCTGCAACATTTTTTTTTTCTGTTCTGCTTTCATTTTGCCTTATTTTGTTTAGTCAGACAGTGTATTAAAGTTTACATGATCAATTAAACCAACAAATAGTCAACCAGACCAACTGGTCTGAGCTCTATACTTATACAGAACTGGTCCCGGGTTCTATTCTTGCCAACAGCAGCATTTTTTTAAACCTTTAATTATATACATAACCTATTAATCTTTTAAAATAGTTTTTTTTAAATACTAAAAGTGTCTTAAAAATTGTATAAAATTATTTTAGGTAAATCTCATGACAAAGTTTACCATACAAATTTAGATTTCCAAAAATAATTTATTTAATATATATTATAAATATTGCAAGTTTATTCATTATAATTGTAAAATTCTATAAAAATATCTAAACGTTATTATAAATAACCACAAAAATTATTTTAAAAACTTTTAGATCAATAAGAATTTCAAAAATAAATTTTATTCCAGAAAAATCGTTTGTTTCATATTTTTAATTGATTTTTGTTATTTTAAATAATAAATAAATCATAATAAAATCAATTTTTTCATATTTTTATCCCAAAATTTTACATAAATTATTTTAGTTCATTTAGAACTAAATTCAGATTCTTTACCTTCGTAAACATGATTGACTGTTCGTTGCATCAAACTTGATTCTTAGTTATACATGAGGAATTGAATATCTACTTGAACATTTGATTATTCATGATATTTGAAAGCATTGAATATAAACTATTTGCTATAATACATACCTGGATTCATTACACTTGTCTAGGGCAACTCTATTACAACTCGCATGCTATACTTGATACGTGATGCATTTACAAACTTGCTTACATGTATGTATTATCAATTTACAACTTATGTGATATTGGTGCACTTAATCAAACAACTGGTAGAGGATGAAGTACTTGCTCAACAGTTAGTAGAGTACCAAATAACCTACTCAACGATTGTAGAGGTCATCATGCCTGCTCAACAGTCGGTAGAGGCCCTACAACCTGCTCAAAACGACTGGTAGAGGCTATCGTACCTGCTCAACAATCGGTAGAGGTTCCTACTCACTAACTGGTAGAGGTCTTTATCCTGCTCAACAGTTTGACTCATACGTTGTATAAGATTCAATCACAAGGTTAGTTGTATTATTTTACATGTGTGCTTAGAGTTATAGAAGGACACAAAACCATAACGTATGGTAAATTAAAGATTGCGGTCCGGAACGTAATCATGAATTTAACAGGTACGTTAAAGTAGTGTGAAATTCTAATAAGTTTTGGTAGTTCATTTAATTTTCCTATAGTCACACATATCAAATATCTTACCCAAATTATTCAAAACAGATTATTCTATTACCTACAAATTCATGTCGTGCCTTAACTTAAAACCACAGTTGCCCAAATTCCTACCCAACCACCCTCAACCCCGTGTTCTTAATAACTTCGGGACGAAGTTTCCTAAAAGTAGGGGAGAGTGTAACATTTCGTATTATCTACTATTTACGTTTGATATTTTCATTAATAAAACGTCGTATTTTATCAGTCTAGTATGCTTTAAAAATATTTTTGTGACATTTTCTTGCTTAAAACAATCATATTATAAGTTTAATATATCAAAATAATAGTTAAATAATAGCCAAAAAAATAAAACGCATGGACGGGACTTGAACCCACGTCCACAGCCAGCAACACACAATCACAACCAACTGAGCTATGCTGATTTTGTTATTATATTCCTACACAAGTTAACTTAACACTTTCTTAAATATGTCAGTTGACTAAACAAAGTCAACACCATTTACCTAATCCAACATAGTTCAAATTAACACGTCTAGAGTTATAATTGGAAACGATTTTTGATTCATATGCGATCTACAACCGATTTCGCGTCCATATGCTGTCAATCAGCGTTAATTACCGTGTTTAATGAGTCAATTTCGTGTATTAATGACCTTTATAAACTTACCAAAACCCTAAATATCAAATAATGTTATATAACTCGTTTTTATCACAATTAAACGAACATATACAACCTAAAAGGGCCGACTAAGAGAAACCCTCCATAACCACTCGTTCTCAATCGCTAAAACTCCCCAATTCGAAGCATTTTTGTTAGCGACTGGGTGCTCAACTTTCACCATCAATCGGTATGTCTTGATCTTGATTTGTATATGCTTTAGGGTCGTTTTGTATAGGGGAATAAAAGCCCCATGCTTTCGTTCATTATCTTTTTTGAATTGTTGTCTAATTATTGGATTTAAGAACTAGGGTTCATAAGACTAATTTGGGTTTTTTTACAGTCTAGTTCTGAATAAATCTATAAAAATCGAATTAAAATACAAACAGCGACCCAGACCAGCTGGTCTGGGCATTCCATATACACAGAAGCAGACGTGGGTTCGAAACCCATCTGCAACATTTTTTTTTTATGTTCTGCTTTCATTTTGCCTTATTTTGTTTAGTCAGACAGTGTATTTAAGTTTACATGATCAATTAAACCAACAAAATAGTCAACCAGACCAACTGGTCTGAGCTCTATACTTATACATAACTAGTCCCGGGTTCGATTCTTGCCAACAGCAGCATTTTTTTTAAAACCTTTAATTATATACATAACCTATTAATCTTTTAAAATAGTTTTTTTTTAAATACTAAAAGTGTCTTAAAAATTGTATAAAAATTATTTTAGGTAAATCTCATGACAAAGTTTACCATACAAATTTTAGATTTCCAAAAATAATTTTATTTAATATATATTATAAATATCGCAAGTTTATTCATTTATAATTGTAAAATTCTA